>CAUJRU010000004.1:5532590-5720090 GCA_963277665.1 Viscum album | reverse complement strand
TTAAGTCTTTTTTGATAAAATAACACGTTTTTTTGTTTGTGAGCATTTTTAGGGTTTATTAGGTTATATTAGAGTTTTTTAGGGTTTCTTGGGATTTTTTAAGGTATACTAGTATTTTCTTTCTTTATTAGGGTTTTGTATGGTTTTATTAAGGGTTATTATGGTGTGTTAAGGTTTGTTAGGGTTTAATAAGGTTTATTTGGCTTTATTTATGGTTTATTAGGGCTTTTTTAGGGTTTGTTTGGGGTTTATTATGGTTTATTAGAGTTTATTAGTACCTATTAGGGTTGGTTAGGGTTGTTTAGATTTTATTAATGTGTTTTTAGGGTTTGTTAGGTTTTATTATCATTTCTTAGGGTTTATTTGTCACGACCCGTCCTCGGGGCCCGTGCCGTGACTACCCCAAGCCCGCCTTCCATAGGTCAGGGGCTGGCGACTAGCACCAAGGCGTAAATCCCGGTAAAAAGGGAAGGCATTGCCTTGTAAAGTAAACAAGCACCACAAAGTAAGCAAGCGGAAGAAGTAAACACTAAGTAAAGCTGGTATAAGAGTAGGTGCGGAAAAGTAAGTGGGCCAGTATACAAACCCAAACTGAAAGTAAAGTACAACTCGAAAAGGGAAAACAACAACTGAAAAGTAAAAGCCTCAACGTCGAGCCGTCCACTGGAAGTCCCACCAGAAGGGTGAGTACAGAAAGCCTCCACTGCTCCTCGGGTCCAGCCGACTACTCCGAGTACGTCCCGCCCTGTGGTCCTCCTCCAGGTATCGTCCTGCTCCGCAAGCCTCCACCACGATCAGCGATGTCCGTCGTCTGCAACCAACACAACGTAGTGCGGGCATAGCACATGCAAGGGTGAGTATAAGCTACTCAGTAGGGACCCTGAGACCCCCGAAGGTCTCCCAAAGTCCACAAAGGATAAACCACAATGGAAAGATACAATCACGAAGTAACATCCGACACTGCTTAGGTATATGCCCATACATATACCTAAGTCATCAATTCTCATTCAGCTCCAACATCCGAGCCCAAGTACAACCCAGTCCACACAAGAAAGAAACGTATTCCACACAGGAAGAAAAACGTAATCCACACAGGAAAGTACAACTCAATCCACATAGGAAAGCAAAACTTAAATCCACACAGGATAGCACAACACAGTCCACACAGGAAAGTAAAACAGGATTCAGCTCACACAGGTATACTTCTTCGAAAGACGATAGAGATGATCACTGATCCATCTATGTCATCGGACCCACAAAAAATCAATAGGTACTAACCCCCGAAATGACCCACACAGGATCGGACCCACACAGGATCTGTAGGCGCTGGCTCACACAGAACCGCTGAGCGCTGACCCACATAGGATCGGACCCACAGAGGATCGGTATCACTGATCCACACAGGATCGCTGAGTGTTGTAGTCGTCGTCATCGAATCCACTGAGGATCTCTGTACAGTTGTCGTCATAGTCACAGTAGCAGTCACAGCCAGCATTAGGGTTCCTGCACACAGCAAGCTCGTTCGGGAGGGTCCGCTCCACGAGCCGAGAGGCTGATACATCAACTGACACATAGTCCAGAGTTGATGTATCCAAAAATTCCGTATCATCAATAGGAACTCAACGTCGCAGACGGCGCGTCAATCGGACGCTCGGTCTGAGAGTTATTGGCTTTTTCGTCCCAGGGGCCCGTTTGGTTTTTATGGAAAAACCAACCCGACCGTACTCCACCTGCATCCAAACCTCGGGTGGAGTAATCCAAAAGATCCGTCTCACTAAGAGGAAACCAACAAAGTCGATGGCACGTCATTCGGACGTTCGGAGCTTAAGATATGAGCGTTTCCGCTCCGAGGGCCCGGTTGGTTTCGTGTACGAACCAACCCGACCGAACTCAAAGTATTCCAAAACCTTGAGTGCGATATACTGAAACGACCGTCTCAATTCAAGGATCGCATCGCAACTGATGGTGTGTCGATCAGAGGTTCTTAGACCATGTTACGGGAAAAAGACCAAAGACGGTCCGAAAACGGGGGTTTTGGGCCCGGACCGACCCGGCCCGCGACCCCCCCGGTCATCCCGGCCCGGACCGGTCGGCGCGGCCTGGCTCGGCCCGGCCTAGGCGCGGCCCAGCATGGCGGACCGGCCAGGCGGCCGGCCCGGCCTAGCCACAGCGCGCCCAACGCGCTGGCCAGCTCGGCCAACAGCCGAGCCGCTGGCAACAGGGGGGGGGGGGGCGCCTGCCCCCCTGGTGTAACCGTGACCCCCCAATTAAGGGGGCCGTTTTTGTAGGTCGTCCGGGGGAATTAATTCCCCCGGCTCCCCTTTGTCTGTCCGGCCTGCACCGGCCGGCCGATTCTGCCGACAAGGACCGGCGACGGCCGGTCCTTCCTCCATCGCTGACACCGGCGGCCCGGAACCGGCTGCCGGTCACCCTGCTCCACCGCAGCCCGAAACCGGCCAGGGCTTGATTAGTCCGGCGCGGTGCGACGGAACCTCGCCCCTCCGCCGCGGCCCCACCCCGGACGAGGCGTCTTTGGTTTTCTTCGACGCGGCGCGACGGCGTCGCGTCCTTGTTCAACTTCACGGCGCGGCGCGACGGCGCCGCGAATTACTTGTCGTGCGATTCCCGCGTGGTGCGATGACACCACGCCATTCTGTCCAAACCACAAAGTATTAAACAAAGATTAAGAGGAGGGTCGGCCGTGTTTGTGCGGTCCAGCCCCCTCTCGTTAAACGATAACATTTAGTCGTATATCCACGAAGAACGAAAAACTAGAATCATGGACGGAAATAATAAAATAAAATAAACCCCTACCTCGGTTTCAATAACGGTGCACGTCAACGAGCCGCAGAAGACGAGCGTCGCGGAGGTCGGGCGTCGCGGAAAACGAACATCGATTCCGTTTTCGTGGAGGTGCGTCCGAAGAGGAAACGTCATTGGAGAAGTTCTCTGCGATCTTCGGTGGAGATGTTCTTCGTTGAAGAACGGTGTTCTTCATCGGAGTCCGAGGTGTTCTTCACATTCTTCATCGAAGATGTTTTTCGTTGGATATGAATAAGATCTTCACGCTTCCCAAAACCTCTCAACGTGGCATAAAATCTAACATTAATAAATTAATCCCAAGTCTTAATTTATTAACACAACTTACCCTTTTGAATTTCAAGAGTTTGAAATTCAATTAACTACACTTAACTCACCTCATTAAAATTACACAAGTTGTCAAATTAAATGAAGGAAAGTTAATGGGGAGTTGAAGAGTTGAAGAATTTGAAGGGTTGGGGTTTGTGTGGGCCCCACCACCCTCATAACCTCCCAAGGGAGGTTGGGTAGTTACCCAACTTCCACCCATAGCCTTAAAACACAAAAGGAAAATAAAAATTGTAGAATAATAATAAATTAACTTCCACAATTTTTATCATCCACACCGGTGATAACGCAATTCCGGAACAGGAGTTCCTAAGCAATTACCGGCGTTTCGGTTCCATCGGTGCCCTCAGAATTCGATTCCGGGCACCGGTTCAAAAGTTAGAAATTCCCGCTCGTTCGTTCACTGAACGTACCCGAGCTAAACTTCGGATAGAAATTCCGGGCACTCCGGGCCTCGGAATCAAGTGCCGTCTGAAACCGCGTTCTTGTAAATTTACAAAGAAAAATAAGAAAAAATTTCCCTTGAATTTTTCGGGTCTTTACATTAATCCCACCTTGGGGCTTTACATCCCCGTAAAGATACATCAAAACTAGGGAAACAAATGAGGGTACTGAACACGCATCTGAGTCTCCCGCTCCCAAGTGCTCTCCTGGAGGTTCCCGTGCTACCATCTGATGCACACTAGAGGAATCGACCGTCCATGTAGGACCCGCTCCTGTTGATCCTTGATCTCCACTGGGACCTCCGCAAAATTCTCCCCATAATCAACGTCTAGCTCCCCATAGTCAATGATGTGCGTCGGGTTGTGCACGTATCTCCTCAGCTGAGATACGTGGCAGACGTCGTGCACCCGGTGCAACTGAGGTGGTAGAGCCAGATGATAAGCCACCTCACCAATCCTGCTGAGGACCTGGAATGGTTCGATGAAGCGTGGAGACAACTTTCCACCTCGGCCAAATCTCTGTAATCCACGTTGAGGTGAGACATGCAAGAAGACGTGGTCGCCACCCTCGAACTCTAGTGGCCTCCTCCTCCTGTCAGCATAATACTTCTGTCGGCTCTGAGCTATCCTCATCCGCTCCTGGATGACCTGGAACTTCTCTTTCATGGCCTGGACCATCTCCGATCCCACAAGTGTTGACTCCCCAGGGTCTGTCCAGCACAAAGGAGATCTGCAAGGTCTTCCGTACAACGCCTCGTATGGTGCCATCCCGATGGTGGAGTGGTAGCTATTGTTGTACGCGAACTCCACCAAGGGTAGGTGGTCCTCCCAGCTATGACCAAAGTCAAGGACACATGCATAGAGCATGTCCTCAAGAGTCTGAATGGTCCTCTCCGTCTGACCATCCGTCTGAGGGTGAAAGGTCGTGCTCAGACGTAGCTGCGTCCCGAACGCCTCCTACAACCCTTTCCAAAGCCGAGAAGTAAAGCGAGCATCTCGATCGGAGATGATAGATGATGGAACACCATGAAGCCGGAGAATCTCCTGAACGTAAAGTCGTCCCAAGCTCTCCACTGAGCCCTGCTCTCTGATGGGTAAGAAGTGTGCCGACTTGGTGAGTCGGTCGACAATCACCCAAATGGAGTCGTGACCTCTGGAAGTGCGTGGAAGTCCAGTCACGAGGTCCATAGATATCCCATCCCACTCCCACTCCGGGACCTCTAAGGGTTGTACGAAGCCTGCTGGTACCTGGTGCTCTGCCTTCACCTGCTGGCAGGTGAGGCATCGAGAAACGAACTCTGCCACAACCTTCTTCATGCCCGGCCACCAGTGCTGTCGTCTGAGATCCTGGTACATCTTCGCCACTCCAGGATGTACCGCCAAAGAATAAGTGTGAAACTCTCTCAGCTCCTCCTCCCGTAAGGCAACTGGTACCAAGGTACGTCCTCTGAAAAGGACGTCGTGCTCTGCTCCAAAGGAGAAACCATCAGGTGCATGTCCTAAGGATATCTGTGCACTCCGCGTCTCACAGTCAGCGTCCCAATGTTGTGCCTCTCTGACCTGCTGCAGTAGTGGAGGGGTGACTGTGAGAGACTGAAGGAAGGCTGCTCCATCTCTATCCATGCCTCTAGGGCACTGGTCAAACTCTGTATCAGCTCTTGGAAGCTCTCTTGACATCTGTCTGACCACACGAAGGGTTTCCCCTTCCTCCTTAACGTTCTGCAAAGCTGCAATGATTTCTCCTTTTCCGAAAAGGGAAATCCAGTCTCATCCCCTGGATGAACCACGTTCCTTTACTAATACAGTCAATCCCGTCATGATTAGTTAATTCATGGCATGGATGACGTCGTAAGGCCTCGACGCTGCTACCAAGAGATCCAACTGTTACTCTCGCCTCTAAGGGTTGAGTCACACTGTCGGCATCAGTGTGTGGTAACTGGGTCTCCTCCAGTAAGAATCTCGTAAGTGAGGGTCAAGTCAACAGTTTTTAACCGGCACCTCTTAGTATTAACAAACAAAATACAAGAAAGCAAACGTCACTATTACAAGCGTCTTTTATTACTTCAACTCAAAGTACAAGGACACAAGGCAACACAAACAATGAAGATAGAGGCATAATGGGATAAGGCCTCTATGCCTGGAGCTAGACCCGCACTTGTCCACCTGCTTCCGGAGCTCCATGATCGTAAGATTCAACTGCCTGAAGTTGTTCTCTCCCCTGAGGTCGGGGTGGACCTCCTGGTGGTGGTGGTGGTAGAGCCTCAAAGCGTCGCCCACCACCTGCTGCTCGGCCAGCTCCTCTGCCTCGTCTGCCTGCTCCCTGCGGACCGCCACTGTCAAACCTCTACCTCTGCCTAGGTGGTTTCTCAACCGTCTGCTGCTCCTCTGCATGGTGGGTCGAGCAGTCACGAGCCATGTGGCCCTGCCCGCCGCATGCATAGCACTGTATTCCACTCATAAGACTGGTTCTGTTGGGTGTGCCCCGCACCTCCAAGCCAGTATCCTGTGGTCGTCCGCCCGATGGCCTGGCCCGCTTGGACCTCTGTGACATCTGTCTACTGCCGGCTGCAGAAGACTCTTTCACGTGTCGCCCTGCGGTAGGTCTCTCCGCTGGTGTAGACTCAGCAAGAAAAATCTCGATCAAAAGGGCTCGCTCCAGTACTCCTGTCTGACTTGGAATGCTGAGGGAGATCAGCGATGCCCTGATCTCCTGCCTCAATCCCTGCTCGAAGGTCCGGGCCTGGAAGAATGGGTCCCGTACCATGTCTGTCGAGTAGCGCAAGAGATCAGTAAATCTCACCGAGTACTGGGCGACTGTCAAGTTTCCCTGTCATAGCTGAAGAAGCTCCTGGATGCGCACCGCACTGAGGGTGGTCGGGACGAACTTTGAGCGGAAGAGGCTCTCAAAGTCTGTCCAGAGGAGAGATGCCTCATCGTGCACCTGGAGCATCAAGCTCCACCATCGGCCCGCTGCCGAGTGCAGCAGGCTCGCTGCGAGGATCACCATGAGGTCTGCTGGTGTCCTCACTAACCTGAAAACCTGTACAACTGCCGCCAGCCAGTCCTCGGCTGCCTGGGGGTCTGTCTCCCCGTGGAACCTAGGCGGTCGCTGGCACTGGAACTCATGCAATGCACTGAGGCGACGTGCATCGTCAGCGGCTGGTGCTGGAAGCATCGGTGGCTCGGCGGGTAGAGCTACCACCGGTGCCACTGCTGACAAAGGGCCCTGCACCGAGGCCTCGTCGCTCGGTGGGCTGTCGTCACGCTCGACTCTCGGAACCCTAGTTGGCTTCTGTCGTGGGGCCACCCTGAAAAGGAAACAGGTGCGCCATGGTCAGAACAGTATACCTGGTGAGCTGTTACAAAGTAATCACAAAGAAAACTTGAAACACACATGAAATCAATGTTTTCGTGCATTAAGTCGGAAATCAGAAGTCAGGGTCCTGGTGTATGGATACGTCGGCCGCCACACCAACACTGGACTCCCTGGACTGATAACCACACTCGATACGCTAAACACTATTGCTTCACATAGAAAAAGATCAGAGTCCAAAGTTCTGCGGTAGAAATGAACTCCTCTGATACCAATTTGTCACGACCCGTCCTCGGGGCCCGTGTCGTGACTACCCCAAGCCCGCCTTCCATAGGCCAGGGGCTGGCGACTAGCACCAAGGCGTAAATCCCGGTAAAAAGGGAAGGCATTTCCTTGTAAAGTAAACAAGCACCACAGAGTAAGCAAGCAGAAGAAGTAAACACTAAGTAAAAGCTGGTACAAGAGTAAGTGCGGAAAAGTAAGTGGGCCAGTATAAAAACCCAAACTGAAAGTAAAGTACAACTCGAAAAGGGAAATCAACAACTGAAAAGTAAAAGAGTCAACGTCGAGTCGTCCACTGGAAGTCCCACCAGAAGGGTGAGTACAGAAAGCCTCCACTGCTCCTCGGGTCCAGCCGACCGCTCCGAGTACGTCCCGCCCTGTGGTCCACCTCCAGGTATCGTCCTGCTCTACAAGCCTCCACCACGATCAGCGTTGTCCGTCGTTTGCAACCAACACAACGTAGTGCGGGCATAGCCCGTGCAGGGGTGAGTATAAGCTACTCAGTAGGGACCCCGAGCCCCCCGAAGGTCTCCCAAAATCCACAAAGGATAAACCACAAAGGAAAGATACAATCATGAAGTAACATCTGACACTTCTTAGGTATATGCCCATAGATATAACTAAGTCATCAATTCTCATTCGGCTCCAACATCCGAGCCCAAGTACAACCAAGTCCACACAGGAAAGCAACGTATTACACACAGGAAGCAAAACGTAATCCACACAGGAAAGAACAACTCAATCCACATAGGAAAGCAAAACGTAAATCCACACAGGATAGCACAACACAGTCCACACAGGAAAGTAAAACAGGATTCAGCTCACATAGGTATACTTCTTCAAAATACGATAGAGATGATCACTGATCCATCTAAGTCGTTGAACCCACAAAGGATCGATAGGTACTAACCCCCGCAATGACCCACAGAGGATCTGTAGGTGCTGGCTCACACAGAACCGCTGAGCGCTGACCCACACAGGATCGGACCCACACATGATCGGTAGCAGTGATCCACATAGGATCACTGAGTGTTGTAGTCGTCGTCGTCGAATCCACTGAGGATCTCTGTACAGTCGTCGTCACAGTCACAGTAGCAGTCGCAGCCAGCACTAGGGTTCCCGCACACAACAAGCTCGTTCGGGAGGGTCCGCTCCACGAGTTGAGAGGCTGATACATCAACTGACACATAGTCCAGAGTTGATGTATCCAAAAGTTCCGTATCGTCAATAGGAACTCAACGTCGCAGATGGCGCGTCAATCGGACGCCCGGTCTGAGAGTTATTGGCTTTTTCGTCCCAGAGGCCCGGTTGGTTTTTAAGGCAAAACCAACCTGACCGTACTCCACCTACGTCCAAACCTCGGGCGAAGTAAGCCAAAAGATCTGTCTCACTAAGAGGAAACCAGCAAAGTCGACGACAAGTCATTCGGACGTACGAAGCTTAAGATATGAGCGTTTCCAGTCCAAGGGCCCGGTTGGTTTCGTGTACGAACCAACCCGGCCAAACTCAAAGTATTCCGAAACCTTCAGTGCGATTTACCAAAATGACCGTCTCGATTCAAGGATCGCATCACAACAAACGGTGCATCGATCGGAGGTCTGTAGCCCATTTTATGGGCAAAAGACCGAAGACGGTCCGAAAACGGGGGTTTCGGGCCCGGACCGACCCGGCCCGAGACCCCCCTGGTCGGCCCGAACCGGGTCGGCCCGGCCCAGCCTAGGCATAGCGCGCCCAGCGCGCTGGCCAGCTCGGCCAACGGCCGAGCCGCTGGCAAAGGGGGGGGGGGGGCGCCTGCCCCCTGGTGTAACTGCGACCCCCCAATTAAGGGGGCCATTTTTGTAGGCCGGCCGGGGGAATTAATTCCCCCTGCTCCCCTTTGTCCGGCCGGCCGGTTCTGCCGACAAGGATCGGCAACGTCCGGTCCTTCCTCCATCACTGACACCGGTGGCCCGGAACCGACCGCCGGTCACCCTGCTCCGCCGTGGCCCGGAACCGGCCACGACTTGATTCGTCTGGCGCTGTGCGACGGCACCGCGCCCCTCCGCCGCAGCCCCACCCCGGCCGCGGCGTCTTTGGTTTTCTTCGACGCCGCGCGACGGTGTCGCGTCCTTGTTCAACTTCACGGCACGACGCGACGGCACCGCGAATTACTCTCCGTGCGATACCCGTGTGGTGCAACGACACCATGCCATTCCGTCCAAACCAAAAAGTATTAAACAAAGATTAAGAGGAGGGTCGGCCGTGTTTGTGTGGTCCGGCCCCCTCTCGTTAAACGATAAAATTTAGTCGTATATCCACGAAGAACGACAAACTAGAATCATGGACGGAAATAATAAAATAAAAAAAACCCCTACCTCGGATTCAAGAACGGTGCACATCAACGAGCCGCGGAAGACGAGCGTCGCGGAGGTCGGGCGTCGCGGAAAACGAACGTCGATTCCATTGTCGTCGAGGTGCGTCCGAAGAGGAAACGTCGTTGGAGAAGTTCTCCGCGATCTTCGGCGGAGATGTTCTTCGTTGAAGAACGGTGTTCTTCGTCAGAGTCCGAGGTGTTCTTCACGTTCTTCGTCGAAGATGTTCTTCGTTGGAGATGAAGAAGATCTTCACACTTCCCAAAACCTCTCAATGTGGCATAAACTCTAACATTAATAAATTAAGCCCAAGTCTTAATTTATTAACACAACTTGGCCTTTTGAATTTCAAGAGTTTGAAATTCAAAACACTACACTTAACTCACCTCATTAAAATTACACAAGTTGTCAAATTAAATGAAGGAAAGTTAATGGGGAGTTGAAGAGTTGAAGAATATGAAGGGGTGGGGTTCGTGTGGGCCCCACCACCCTCATAACCTCCCAAGGGAGGTTGGGTAGTTACCCAACCTCCACCCATAGCCTTAAAACACAAAAGGAAAATTAAAATTGTAGAATAATAATAAATTAACTTCCACAATTTTTATCATCCACACCCGTGATAACGCAACTCCGGAACATGAGTTCCTAAGAAATTACCAGAGTTGCGGTTCCATCGGTGCCCTCGGAATTTGATTCTGGGCACCGGTTCAAAAGTTAGAAATTCTCACTCATTCATTCACTGAACGTACCTGAGCTAAACTTCGGATAGAAATTCCAGGCACTCCGGGCCTCAGAATCAAGTGCCGTCTAAAACCGCGTTCTTGTAAAATTCCAAAGAAAATTAAGAAAAAATTTCCCTTGAATTTTTAGGGTCTTTACATTATTAGGTATTTTGGGGGTTTTATTAGGGTTGAGTAGAGTTTCATTGGGTTTTTAGGGTTTATGTAGCATGTTTAGGGTTTAGGATTTTTGTAGCATTTTTTAGCGTTTATGTTGTGTTTTCTGGATTTATGAAGCGTTTTTAGGGGTGATGTAGCATTTATGTTGCATTTTTTAGGGTTTATGTAATGTTTTTAGGGTTTATGTAATGTTTTTAGGGTTAATGTAGTGTTTTTAGTTTTTATATATCGTTTTAGGTTTTATTTAGCGTTTTTAATGTTTATGTTGCATTTTTTAGGGTTTATGTTGTGTTTTTTAGGGTATATGTTACAGTTCTAGGGTTTATGTAGTGATTTTGGGGTTTATGTATCATTTTTTGGGATTATGTTGTATTTTTTTGTTTATGTTGAGTTTTTTTGGGTTTTTGTTGCTTTTTTAATGGTTTATGTAACGTTTTTAGAGTTTATGTATCTATTTGAAGCCTTTTTTAGGGTTTTAATGGTTGTTTATGGTTTGTAGTTTTTTTTAGGGTTTTTAAGGGTTGTTAACGAGTGTTTATGGTTGTTTATGGTGTCTGGTGGCTTTTTAAAGGTTTTTTGTGGGGGTTTATGGGTTTATTTGTTTTTTTGGGATTGATAGGAGTTGTTCTGGTTTTTTAGTGTGTTTTTGGGTTTGTTTGGGTATTGTAGCGGTTTTTAGGGTTTATATAATGTGTTTTAGAATTTGTTTGGGTTCTTTAGGGTTTTTAGTGTTCTTTATAGTTTAATATGGTTCTTTAGGGTTTATTAGGGTTCTTTAGTGTTTATTAGTGTTCTTTAGGATTTGTTATAGTTTATTAGCGTTTTTATTGTATATTTGGGTTTTATTCGGCTTTTGTAGGCATTATTAGATTTTTCTAGGGTTTATCGACCTTTTTTATGGTTATTTAGGATTTATTAGGGACTTTTATGGTATATTTTATTTATTAGGGTTTAGTAACATGTATTTGGGTTTATTAAGATTTATTAGGGTTTATTTCAGTTTATTAGGGTTTTGTTATGGTTTGTTTCAGGCGTTGTTAGGATTTGTTACGATTTATTTGGGATTTTTAGGGTTTGTTAAGATTTATTTTGGTGTTATTCGGGTTTATTTGTGTTTATTAGTGGGTTTTAGGGTTTTGTAGGCTTTTATTTGGAGGTTTTTGTAGCGTTTTTTCGGGTTTGTTATGGTTTTTAGTGATTATTAGGGTTTATTATGGTTTAATAGTGTTTTTTATTGTATATTAGGGTTTTAGGGCTTCTGTAGAATTTATTAGGGTCTAATAGATATTTTTAGGGTTTATTACAGGTTATTATGATTTATTAGTGCTTGTTAGGGTTTTTAGGGTTTAATAGTGGTTTTTATGGGTATTAGGGTTTATTAGTGGTTCTTAGGGGTTATTAGTGGATGTTAGTCTTTGTTAGATTTTGTTAGGTTTTTTATGGTTTTTTACGGTTTTTTTTGATTTGTTTGGGTTTTTATGTGTTTTTTTGGGTTTTATAGGTGTGTTTGGATTTTTTATGCTTTTTTAGGGTTATTTTAACATTTTTTGGGGTTTTTTGTGTTTTGTGGGTTTTGAAGCATTTTTCAGTTTTTTGTAGAATTTGTTAGGGTTTATGTAGCATTGTTAGTGGATTTATGGGTTCTTTAGGGGTTTATTAGGGGTTTATTATGGTATAATTGTGTATATTATGGTATTTTATGGTTTAATATTTTTTAGGTTTTTAAAGGGTCTTTAGGGTTTGTGTAGCATTTTTTAGGGTTTGTGTAGCGTTGTTAGAGTTTATGTAGCATTTTTAGTTATTATGTAGCATTTTTAGGGTTTAGTTAGCGGTTTTAGGTTTTATGTATCATTTTTAGGGTTTATGTAAAGTTTTTAGGGTTTATGTTGTATGTTGAGGGTTTGGGTTTTATGTTTCATTTTTAGGGTTTATGTTGCGTTTTCTGGGTTTATGTAGCATTTTTAGGGGTGATGTGGCGTTTATGTTGCATTTTTTAGGGTTTATGTAACGTTTTTAGGGTTCATGTATTGTTTTTAGGGTGTATCTTATGTTTTTAGGTTTTATGTAGTGTTTTGTAATGTTTATGTTGTGTTTTTTAGGGTTTATGTTACAGTTCTAGGGTTTATGTAGTTCTTTTAGGGTTTGTGTAGCCTTTTTTGGGTTTATGTTGCCTTTTTTGGTTTATGTTGTGTTTTTAGGGTTTGTGATGCATTTTTTGGGTTTATGTAACTTTTTTAGGGTTTATGCATCTATTTGAATCCTTTTTAGGGTTTTAATGGTTGTTTATGGTTTGTAGTGTTTTTTAGGTTTTTTAAGGGTTGCTAATGGGTGTTTATGGTTTTTTATGGTATCTGATGGCTTTTAAATTTTTTTTTGGGGGGGGGGGTTATGGGTTTATTTGTTTTTTAGGGATTGATATGGGTTTTTTGGGTTTTACTGCGTTTTAGGGATTGTTTGGGTATTCTAGCTGTTTTTAGGGTTTATATAACGTGTTTTAGCATTTGTTTGGGTTCTTTTGGGTTTTTATTGTTTTTAGAGTTTAATATGGCTCTTTAGGGTTTATTAGGGTTCTTTATGGTTCATTAGTGTTCTTCAGGATTTGTTACCATTTTTTAGCATTTTTTATTGTATATTAGGTTTTTATTTGGATTTTGTAGGCATTAATAGATTTTTCTAGGGTTTATCAACCTTTTTTAGGGTTATTTAGGATTTATTAGGGTTTATTAGGGTTTATTTTATTTATTAGGATTTAGTAACGTGTATTTGGGTTTATTACGATTTATTAGGGTTTATTAGGATTTTATAGGGTTTATTGGGGTTTATTAGGGGTTTTTTATGGTTTATTTCAGTTTGTTACGATTTATTTGGCATTGTTAGGATTTTTTACGATTTTATTGGGGTTATTAAGGGTTTTTACGGTTTATTAGTGGGTTGTAGGGTTCTATAGGCTATTATTTGGAGATTTTTGTAGCGTTTTGTCAGGTTTGTTAGGGTTTTTAGTGATTATTAGGGTTTATTATGGTTTAGTAGTGTTTTTATTGTATATTAGGGGTTTTAGGGCTTCTGTAGCGTTTATTAGGGTCTAATAGAGTTTGTTAGGGTTTATTACAGGTTATTACGATTTATTTGTGTCTATTCGGGTTTTTAGGGTTTAATAGTGGGTTTTATTGGTTATTAGGGTTTATTAGTGGTTCTTAGGGGTTATTAGTGGTTGTTAGGGTTTGTTAGGTTTTTTAGTGTTTTTAGGGTTTGTTACAGTTTTTTGCGTTGTTTGGGGTTTTATGCGTTTTTTTGGGTTTTAGTGTGTTTGGATTTTTTAGGCTTTGTTAGGGTTATTTTATCATTTTTTGGGGTTTTGTTGTTTTTTGTGGGTTTTGAAGCATTTTTCAGATTTTTGTAGCAATTGATAAGGTTTATGTAGCGTTGTTAGTGGCTTTAGTGGTTCTTTAGGGTTTTTTAGGGTTGTTAGGGTTTTTTAGGATTCTTTAGGGTTTATTGGGGTTTCTTTTGATGTTTTTAGGGTTTACTAGGGGGATTTAGGGGTTTTAAGGGTTTCATAGGGTTGTTTAGGGTTTTGTTAGGCATTTTTAGGCTTTTAGTGTTTTTTAGCATTTTTAGAGGTTTTTAGGTTTTTAGGGTTTTTTGGGGTATTTTTTAGGTTCATTTAGGATTTTTTTTTGGTTTTCCAGTTTTTAAGGGTTTAGGGGTTTTTTGGGTTTTTTGGAATTTTTAGGGTTTTAGGGTTTTTTGGATTTTTTTGGCGGGTTTTATTGTTTTTTAGGGTTCTGTCAGGTTTGG
The DNA here is from genome assembly GCA_963277665.1 of Viscum album. Classification (NCBI taxonomy): domain Eukaryota; kingdom Viridiplantae; phylum Streptophyta; class Magnoliopsida; order Santalales; family Viscaceae; genus Viscum; species Viscum album. The sequence goes on along the minus strand of CAUJRU010000004.1, from coordinate 5,705,857 downwards.
CCAGGTTTGTTAGTGTTTTTTGTGAATATTAGCATTTTGAATGCTTTAAAATCGTTTTTGTTGTATATTTGGGTTTTTAGGTATTTTGTAGCTTTTATTGTTGTCTAATAGGGTTTTATGGTTTATTATGATTTATTAGTTTTTATTAGGGTTTAGTAGTGGGCTTTAGGGTTTATTAGGGTTTATTATTGGATGATAGGGTTTGTTAGGATTTAATAGTTCTTATTAGAGTGATTTAGGGTGTCTAAGGGTTTGTTAGGGTTTCAAAGGGTGTGTTAGGGTTTCTAAGGGTGGGTTTGGGTTTTTTCTGTGGGTTAGGGTTTCTAATGATGTGTTATGGTTTCTAAGGTTGTGTTAGGGTTTCTATGGGTGTGTTGGGGTTTCTATGCATGTGCTAGGGTTTCTAAGGGTGTTTTAGGGTTTCTAAGGGTGTGTTAGGGTTTCTAAGGGTGTGTTAGCATTTCATAGGTTTTCTTAGGATTTTGTTAGTGTTTTTTGGGTTTTTGCGGTTATGTTAGGGTTTCTTATGTTTTCATCAAGGTTTTTACGGTTTCTTCGGGTTTTTTTGTGTTTATTGGGGTTTCATAGTGCTTCTTGGAGTTTGTTAGGTCTTGTTAGGGTTTCTTAAGGTTTTTTAGGTTTTGTTATGTTTTTTAGTGTTTTTTGGGGTTTGTTAGGGTTTTTTATGGTTTGTTAGTGTTTTTTAGGTTTTGTTAGGGTTTTGCATGGGTTTTAATTGGTTTTAGAGTTTATGGGTCTATTTAGGGTTTGTTAAGATTATTTAGTTGTTCGAGGTTGTCACAAATGTGTAGAGCTAGTCGCAAGCTTCAATTTGATACGTGGTAGAGGTGAAACGGACACCCAGAGCAGAAGATACGGTCATTTGGAGGACTTAAGGACCTTTTGGGTCTTTAAGAACGTGATAAGGTGTTCCTATTGGTCACATATGTGTATATCTAGTCGAAAGATTCGATTTGATATATGGTAGAGGCAAAACAGACTCCTGAAGTAGACGTTATGGTCATTTGGCGGGTTTAAGTACCGTTTTGGGCATTCATGGATGTGAGAAGGTGTTTTAGTGGTTATAGAAGTGTAGGTATAGTCTCAAACTTTGATTTGATATGTGGTAGAGGCAAAACAGACACCCATAGAAGAAGTTAATGTAAAACAAACACCACAAGCCAATCTTTTGACCATCTGAAGGGATTTTGGGTCTTTTTGGGGGTTGAATAATGTCAAAAAGGGTTTCAGTGGTTACCAGAGTGTGTATCTTTTCAGAATATTTGATATAAAATGTGGTAGATCCAAATAGAACACACATAGGAGAAGTTATTTTCGTTTTAAATAGAGTAACCCTCCTAGCGCCTAAAAACCATAGAAACACACAACTCACTAAAATAGGCATAACTTCTCCTTCGAGTGTCCGTTTAAGCGCTGTAACTAGTAAAATCGAAGCTCGTGAGATGAGTGAGGACCAAGTATAATCGAAACTGTGAGAAGATCAAAGAAATAGAAGAAATATTAGTTACACCACTCCAAAAAAAAGTCCAACTTCAATCGGCCATAACTTTCACTCCGGTTGTCCGTTTGAGCTCTAACACATATCAAATAAAAGGAATAGAATAGCTCTATGCATAATGCTAACTTGTAAAAAGATAAAGTCATTTTGTGACCCTAAAATCCCAAAAACCCAATAGAAGGCCTCCAAAACTCCATTTCTGTGTCTGGATCCCTGTCAAATTTTTCTTACAACAGTGATAACTTCTAATTTGTGTGTCTTTTCGGCCTCCAACAACTATTTTTATCATAGTTCGTTCCATGAGATTTAGTATGACTACTCACGGAGCAGAAATGGACACCTAAAGAAGAAGTTATGCTGTTTTTAATGACTCTACGATTTGTTATGTTTTTCGAGACACCATTTCAAGCACTTTTGTCATATATGCTATTTTTTCAAACAACTATAACTTATTATTACAGTTATTATTATTATTATGATCATCATATCATGAAAATGTACATTCACATGTAAGTGCGTTATTATTATATTTTTATTACTATGCACGTGCACATGCAATGCACGCACATTATTTTGTTATCGCATTCGTTGTTATTATTATTGTTATTATTATTATTGTGGTTGTTGTTGTTGTTGTTGTTATTGTAATTATCATCACAAGGAAATGCAAAAGCGAATGTACATACATGCACATTCAATGCACGTGTGTTATTCTATTATCACATGCGTTGTTATTATTATTAAAAATATTAATATTATCATCATCATCAAATGAAAATGCAATGCAAGGGCGTTATTATTTATTTCCAAGCACGTGCACATGTAATGCACATGCAATATTCTATTATCACATGCATTGGTACTACTACTATTATCACCACCACTACTACTATTATTATTACTACTGTTATTATTACTATCATCACATGAAAAAGTAGATGCTTGTGCGTTATTATTTATCATTCATTACCATGAACGTGCATATGCAGTGCACTTGTATTATTATTTTATTATTATAATTATTGTCACAATTTTTATTATTTTTATTATTATTATTATTATTATTATCTTTATTATCATTATCATTATTATTATCATTATCACATGGAAATGCACATACATGTGCGTTGTTATTTATTATTTATTACAATGAACGTGCATGCGTTATTATTATTATTATTACAATTAGTATTATTAATATTATCATAAAATGTAAAGGAACATGCACATGCATGTGTGTTTATTTTTATTATTATTTATTTATTATTTTCTACTATGAACTTGCACATGAAATGAACTTTCGTTATTCTATTATTATTATTATTATTCTTGTTGTTTGTATCATCAAATACAAATGCACGTGCACATGCGTTGTTATTTATTATTTATTACCATGCACGTGCATGCGTCATTATCATTATCATTACACGTAAATGCACATGCACGTGCATTATTATATATTATTTATTATCATACACATGAAAATGCAATGCACTTGTGTTATTCTATTGTCACATGTGTTATTATTGTTTATTCTAATGCACGTGCACATGCAATGCACATGCGTTATTCTAGTATCACATGTGTTATTGTTTATTATTTAGTATCATTCACATGAAAATGCACATTCTTGTTGAATTAGTTATTCTTTATTGTTTATTACCATGCACATGCACATGCACATGCATATGCACATGCACATGTACTTGTATGTGTGTAATTATTTATTATTTATTATCATTCACATGCACATGCACATACACATGCAATTCACATGCATTATTATTTATAATTTATTAAGTATTATCATTCACATGAAAATGCATTGACATATGCACATGCATGTGTTTTATGATTTATTATTTAAACAATGCACACGCATACGCACATGCACGTGCGTTATTACTACTATTATTATTAGAGGTATTTTTAGGGCTTATTATCATTTTTTAGGATTTTTATGTGTTATTAACATTTATTATGGTTTGTTAGGGTATTAGGGTTTTTAATGGTATATTAGCATTTTTTAGGGTTGGTGGGGGTTATTAGGATTTTATTAGGGTTTATTATGGTGTGTAAAGGTTTATTAGGGTTTATTAGGTATTTTTAGGGGCTTATTAGGATTGAGTTGAGTTTTTAGGGTATATTATGGTATATTATGGTATATTATGGTATATTATGGTATATTATGGTATAATTGGGTATGTTTAGGATTTATTAGGGTGTATTATGGTTCAATATGTTTTATTAATTTTAAGAGGGTATATTAGGGTTTTTTAGTGTTTAGTAGTGTTTTTCGGGTTTATTAGCGCTTTGAAGATTTGTTATGTTTTATTAGAATTTATTAGGGGTTTTAGGGGGTTTTTAATGGTATATTTTCGTTTTTTATGGTTTAGTGGGGTTTATTATGGTTTATTGTCACGACCCGCCTTCAACAAGATGAGTGAAGGGACAACAGATTGCCAGACCCTTCCTTTTTCAAGTTGAAGGAGTGATAATGACCCCCGGGACCCACCTTCAACAGGTCCCGGAGTTTGGACTAGCACCAAGGTTATAGAATCACACACAAGATGGAAGGCATTACCCTTTTTCTTTAATAGGACCAGGAGCTAAGATAGTAAAACCCAACAACACCAAAACTGTGGGTAAAACTAAAGCTGAGAAAACAGTCCCCATATGAATGTTACAAAAGTAAATACCACAAGGTACAAGGAGACTACAAAGGTAAAGTACCAAAGAAAAGAAAAAAAGCAACTAAAATTTTCCCAACGTCCGAGCTAGTATGGCCCCGAACGATCCCTGAAGTCCTCCTAGAAACCTAAAAGCAGTTTTATATACATTGTTTGAGCATACAAGTATACTCAGTAGGCAAAACCGAACACTCTCATTCACGAGTGGGGATGCATTCTAATTACCTGTGAGAAAAGAGACAACCAAAGCACCTAGCAAGGGAAACTATCCACCCAAGACTCACCAAGTCACACTCCCCAAATAACGCAAGTCAAGTAATGTATAGTAATAGCACATCGATATTTGGATACCCCGCACCACTTTCCCATTGGTTATTGAAGACATCCTAGGCATCAAACCAATCCCTCTATTCTCACCGCAGTCCCACTACCACTCCCCGACCGCACACACCTGAGCTACAGCCACACATCAAGTAACCACACTCGCAAACACCTGGGCTAGAACAACTACTGTCATGCCCAAAGACACCTGGGCCTCATCCAGAAGATTCTTGGGAAACAACCTGCCCGCACACACCTGGGCCAACCCCCACAACTACCTTGCCCAATGAATCTTGGTATATAATGGACCTCAGGCCATCACAGCCTGCCCGAAGAGTCTTGGGCTATTCGGAAAAGGGATTAGAAAAGGAGCTAATAACCAGCCACTCATAGGAGTGTTGGGAAAAGCACCCTCCCCCATGAAATGGGGGTGTTCGGCACTAATTTCTCAACTTGGGTGGGGTACAAATAAGAAAAATAAAACTACAATTATATGTATAGGTAACAAGAACTCATCCCAACCTAGGGTTTTTAAATCCAACCTATGCACAAACACCCTTGTTACTATTCATTCATAAATGAAAAGCACAACACTCACAGCCAAGTCACAACTCATTCCCAAACCCAATTCCCCATTTAACCCATTCTTATTTTCATGTTCATGTGATCCCATTTAGGTGAATTCTACACTACTGGACAATTAACAGGCATAACCACAAGCCAGAGAAAGAAAAACACCCAAACATCAATTTAAGCATTCACAACCAGTTCTCTTCTGAAGTCACAACAACAAATGGATCAGTGAGATCTCTCAAAGAACATGAACCAAATCAAGCCACGAGATACAACCCCACAAAGATTCAGATTCCCAACCAACAATCGTGCCACAACAGAGGATCCCATCCTCATACACATCACCCCATAAGCATCAAGCAGAACAAACAGACATGCCACCAAGACAGAACAAGGAAGTTTCCAGACTCAAGTACATCATTAACTAAGTTTTCTTCTTTCTGTTTGGTTAACCAGGGTGATCACACAAGGATTTTTATTCACTAAGAATTCATTAAATTATCCGAGATTGCGTAATTAACTGAATTATCATGTTGTATCCATTCAATTATCACAGAAGACAAGGGTTCTTTAGTGCGCAAGGAAAGACCACCAACGTCCATGATTTTCAGTGAGCATAGACCATACAGTTCACAACATATAGAAATTATAAAAGAGTACAACATAATTTTCAAATGAACCCCATAATTCTTTAATAGTCTGTTTATTATCTTTGTTAAGCTTTGGTTTCATACATTCCCATTGAAACAGTAGCATACCCACCCCGCATGATACACAATAAGGAGAGGCGAAGGAAAACCCTACTTGGATGACCAACGATGAAGTCTTTCTCCACGCATCGAGAACTGAGGATGTGTGACTTTCAGGGGAGGAACTCCAGGGACTCCAAGGAGGAGTAGAAAAACTCCAGTACAGGCGCACCACAAGCCTCGAGAAGGAGGGACTCCAAGCGGACAAGGAAGAAGAAAGAAATCCACCCCAGAAGGGGATGGAAGAAACTCTAGCGTGATATAAAGATGAGATTCTAATGTTACGGGATAAGGAATTTTGAACCGCTTTAACGTCAGATCATGGTTTCCTTTGCGGTTGGGAGGTTACACACGATGGGTTTAATTCTTATTTAATTATTACCATCGGGGTGGTGGCATAATGGATGTGCGTTAAACCGTGTCTTTTAAACGGAGGAAAAACACGCAACGGGGGCGGAACTGGTAGGTATGGGGAAACGGTGTGACACCGAGGAAAAACCCTACATTTTGGTATTTTTAAGGTTTTCCTAACTTTTGGTGGATTTTATATATTATTTATGGGCTTTAAATGGATTTTAATGGGGAATTAAATCATCTTTACGTTAAAAGATATGTTATGGGAGCGGAAAAAGTCGGAAAATGGAAAAAGGGACGAAGACCGCTCGGTGAGGACACGGTGCCACCATCAATGTTTCACCCTTACGGTGCCACCATCACGGTGTCACCCTTATGATGCCACCGTCACCGGTGTGCGACTGTCACATTTCCATAGTAACTGGTGCCCCCGTGACCGATGCCACCGTTTTGGTGGAGCCGTGTTTTGGCAAAGTAATGGACCAGGTGGGTGCAGGCCATTACATTTATAACGGTGTGTTAAGGTTTATTAGGGTTGAGTATGTATTTTTAGTGTTTTATTAGGGTTGAATCGGTATCTTTAAGGTATTATTAGGGTTTATTAGGGTTGAGTAGTGTTCATTAGGGTTTTCTGGGGATATTTAGGGGTTACTAGGGATTGTTAGTGTTTTTATTAGGGTATATGAGTGTTTTTTAGTTTTTGTTGATATATATGAGGGGTTGTTATGACTTTTTAGATTTTATTAACATGTTTATAGTGTTTGTGATCATTTTTAATGGTTTATTAGCATTTATTTGAATTTATTATGGTTTATTAGGGTTTCTAGGGATTTTTATTGGTTTGTTTGCATTTTTTTTGTTTATTGGGGTTTATTTGGGCTTTATTAGGTTTTATTATGTTGTGTTAAGGTTTATTTGGGATGAGAAGTTATTTTGTTAGGGTTTTATTCTTGTTTTATTCAGGTTTATTAGTTTTTATTAGGGTTTATTAGGGATTTTTAGGGTTTGATATGGTTTGTTAGGGGTTTATTAGTTTTGTTTTTTTATTAGGTTATATTAGTGTTTGTTAGGTCTTTTTAGATAATATAATGTGTTTTTATTGTTTGTGAGTGTTTTGTATTTGTTTGTGAGAGTTTTTGAGTTTCTTAGGTTATATTATAGTTTATTATGGTTTATTAGGGTTTCTAGGGTTTTTTATGGTATATTAGCATTTTTTGTCCTTATTAGGTTATTTTAGTGTTTTTAGGTCTTTTTAGGTAATATAGCGCATATTTATTGTTTTTGTTCATTTTTTTATTGTTTGTGAGTGTTTTTAGGGTTTATTAGGCTATATTAGAGTTTTTTAGGGTTTCTAGGGTTTTTAAGGTATACTAGCATTTTTTTCATTATTAGAGTTTTGTAGGGTTTTATTAGGGGTTATTATTGCGTGTTAAGGTATGTTAGGGTTGAGTAGGGTTTATTTGGATTTATTTAGGTTTTATTAGGGATTTTAGGGGTTTTTTGGAGTTTATTAAGGTTTATTAGTGTTTATTAGTGTCTATTAGGGTTGGTTAGGGGTGTTTAGGTTTTCTTAACGTGTTTTTAGGGTTTGTTAGGTTTTATTATCATTTATTAGTGTTTATTAGGGATTTTGGGGTTTTATTAGGGTTGAGTATAGTTTCAATTGGTTTTTAGGGATTATAAGGTGTTTTAGGGATTATTAGAGTTTATTAGGGGTTTGTTAGTGTTTAATTTTTTATATTATGGTATGTTAGGGTTTAATATTTTTGAGGGTTTTAAAGCATCTTTAGGATTTTTGTAGCATTTTTTAGGGTTTTTGTAGCATTATTAGAGTGTATGTATCATTTTTAGTGTTTATGTAGCATTTTTAGGGTTTAGTTATCAGTTTTTGATTTTATGTATCATTTTTAGGGTTTATGTAACGTTTTTAGGGTTTATGTAGCATGTTTAGGGTTTACGTTTTTTGTAGCATTTTTTAGGGTTTATGTTGCATTTTCTGGGTTTATGTAGCGTTTTTAGGGGTGATGTAGCGTTTATGTTGCCTTTTTTAGGGTTTATGTAACGTTTTTAGGGTTCATGTAGTTTTTTAGGGTTTATATTGTGTTTTAGGTTTTATATAGCGTTTTTAATGTTTATGTTGCGTTTTTAGGGTTTATGATGTGTTTTTTAGGGTATATGTTACAGTTCTTGGGTTTATGAAGTGATTTTAGGGTTTATGTAGCGTTTTTTGGGTTTCTGTTGTGTTTTTTGTTTATGCTGTGTTTTTAGGGTTTTTGTTGCATTTTTAAGGGTTTATGTAACGTTTTTAGGGTTTATGTATCTATTTGAAGCGTTTTTAGGGTTTTAATGGTTGTTTATGGTTTGTAGTTTTTTTATTGTTTTTAAGGGTTGTTAATGGGTGTTTATGTGTTTTTATGGTATCTGATGGCTTTTTAATGGTTTCTTGTGGGGGTTTATTTGTTTATTTTTTTTTTGGGACTAATAGGAGTTGTTAGGGTTTTTAGTTTATTTTAGGGTTTCTTTGGGTATTGTAGTAGTTTTTAGGGTTTATATAATGTGTTTTAGCATTTTTTGGGTTCTTTAGGGTTTTTTAGTGTTCTTTAGAGTTTAATATGGTTATTTATAGTTTATTAGGGTCCTTTAGGGTTTATTAGTGTTCTTTAGGTTTTGTTACAGTTTATTAGCGTTTTTTATTATATATTAAGGTTTTATTGGGATTTTGTAGGCATTAATAGATTTTTCTAGTGTTTATCAACCTTTTTTAGGGTTATTTAGGAATTATTAGGGTTTATTATGGTTTAGTAACATGTATTTGGGTTTATTACGATTTATTAGGATTTATAATGATTTATTAGGGTTTATTGCGATTTATTAAGGGTTTATTATGGTTTGTTTTAGTTTTTTACGATTAATTTGGTGTTTTTAGGATTTTTTACGATATATTTGGGGTTGTTAGCAGTTTTTATGATTTATTTTTGGGTTATTAGGGTTTAAAAGGGTTTATTAGTGGGTTGTAGGGTTTTATAGGCTATTATTTCGAGGTTTTTGTAGTGTTTTGTTGGGTAGGTTAGGGTTTCTAGGTATTATTAGGGTTTATTATGGTTTAATAGTGTTTTTATTGTATATTAGGGGTTTCAAGGCTTTTTTAGCATTTATTAGGGTCTAATAGAGTTTGTTAGGTTCTATTACAACTTATTACGACTTATTAGTGTTTATTTGGGTTTTTAGGGTTTAATAGTGGGTTTTAGGGGATATTAGGGTTTATTTGTGGTTCTTAGGGGTTATTAGTGGTTTTTAGGGTTTGTTAGGGGTTTTTATGATTTTTTTGAGTTGTTTGGGGTTTTATGCGTTTTTTTGGGTTTTATTTGTGTGTTTGGATATTTGATGCTTTGTTAGGGTTATTTTAACATTTTTTGGTGTTTTGTTGCATTTTTTGGGTTTTGAAGCATTTTTCGGTTTTTTTAGCAATTGTAAGGGTTTATGTAGCGTTGTTAGTGGCTTTAGTGGTTCTTTAGGGGTTTTTAGGGTTTTTAGGGTTCATTATAGTGTATTCGGTTTTCTTTTGAGGTTTTTAGTGGTTTCTAAGAGTTTATTAGGGTATTTAAGGGTTTCATAGTGTTGGTTAGGGTTTTGTTAGTCATTTTTAGGCTTTTAATGGTTTTTAGCATTTTTAGGGGTTTTAGCGTTTTTAGCGTTTTTTGAGGTTTTGAGGTTTTTATGAGTTTTTTTGTGGTTTTTATGGTTTTTAGGTTTTTTTGGTGTTTTTTCAGTTTTTTCATGTTTTTAGGGTTTTAGGATTTTTTAGGATTTTATAGGGTTTTTAGGATTTTTTAGGGTTTTTAGGGTTTTAGGGTTTTGTAGGGTTTTTTGGGTTTTTTGGGTTTTAGGGGGTTTTAAGGGTTTTGTGAGGTTTTTTCAGGTTTGTTAGGGTTTTTTGTGGATACTAACGTTTTGAATGGTTTAATAGCATTTTTGTTGTATATTTGGGTTTTTAGGTATTTTGTATCTTTTCTTGTGGTCTAACAGGGTTTTAGTGTTTATTACGATTTATTAGTGTTTATTAGGGTTTAGTAGTGGGATTTTGGGTTTATTAGGGTTTATTATGGTTTATTATTGGTTGGTAGGGTTTGTTAGGATTTAATAGTGGTTATTAGAGTGATTTAGGGAGTCTAAGGGTTTGTTAGGGTTTCTAAGGGTGGGTTATGGTTTCTAAGGGAGGGTTAGGGTTTTTATGGGCGGGTAAGGGTTTCTAAGGTTGTGCTATGGTTTCTAAGGGTTTATAAGGTTTTGTTAGGATTTTTATGGGTGTTTTGGGGTTTCCAAGGGTGTACTAGGGTTTTTAAGGCTGTGTTAGTGTTTCTAAGGGTGTGTTAGTGTTTCTAAGGGTGTGTTAGTGTTTCTTAGGTTTGTTTAGTGTTTTGTTAGGGGTTTTAGGGTTTTGTTAGGGTTTCTTGTGGTTTCATAGGGGTTTTTAGGGTTTCATGGTGTTTTTTTATGTTTATTGGTGTTTCTTAGTGCTTCTTGGGGTTTATTAGGGCTTGTTAGGGTTTGTTAGGGTTTGTTATGTTTTTAGGGTTTTTAGGGTTTGTAAGGGTTTGTTAGGATTTGATTGGATTTGTTAGGATTTGTTAGTGTTTGTTAGGGGTTTTTTGGGGTTTTCATGGTTTTTAATGGTTTTTAGTGTTTATGGGCTTATTCATGGTTTGTTAGGACTATTTAGTTGTTCATGGTTGTCATAGATGTGTAGAGCTAGTCCCAAGTTTAAATTTGATATGTGGTAAAGGTGAAATGGAAACCAGAGCAGATGTTATGGTCATTTGGAGGACTTAAGGACCTTTTGGGACATTAAAAACGTGATACGGTGTTCCTATTTTTTACAGATATGTAGATCTAGTGGAAAGCTTCGATTTGATATATGGTTGAGGAAAAACAGACTCCCAGAGTAGAAGTTTTGGTCTTCTGGAGGGTATAAGTACCTTTTTAGGCCATAAAGGATGTGATAAGGTGATTCAGTGGTTATAGGAGTGTATGAATACTCTCAAGATTCGATTAGATATGTGGTATATGAAAAACAGATACCCATAGAAGAAGTTATTGCAAAACAGACACCAGAAGCAAATTTTTTGACCATCCAAAGGGATTTTGGGTCTTTTTGGGGGTTGAAGAATGTCAGAAAGGGTTATAGTGGTAACCAGAGTGTGTATAATTTCACAAACTTCGATTTCATATGTGGTAGAGCCCAAATGAACACACGTAGTAGAAGTTATTTTCATTTTAAATTGAGCAACTCTTCTAGCGCCTAAAAACCTAAGAAACCCGCAACTCACTAAAATAGGCATAACTTCTCCTTCGGGTGTCCGTTGGAGTGCTGTGACCAGTCAAATCGAAGCTCATGAGATGAGTGGGGACCTTGTTTAGTAGAAACTACGAGAAGATCAAAGAAATATATGATATAATAGTTGTACCACTCCAATAGAAAACTCCAACTTCAAACAGCCATAACTTTCGCTCTTGTTGTCCATTTGACTTCTACCACATATCAAATCAAAAGTAGTGAAGACATCTACGTAGAAGGATGACTTTAAAATGGTTAAAATCATTCTTGTGAACCTAAAATCCAAGAAAACCATAAAAATTCCTCCAAAAAATCCTTTTCTGTGTACGAATCCCTGTGAAATTTTTCTTAAAATGGTCCTAACTTCTGATCTGGGAGTCTGTTCAGCCTCTGACACCTGTTTTTATCGTAGTTCATTCCATGAGATTCTGTTTGACTATTAATAGAGAGGAAATGGATAATTGAAGTGCTATTTATGCCCTTTTCAATGACTATATGATTTGTTAGGTTTTTGGAGACCCCATTTCTTGCTTTTTTTTGTGTCTGCTGTTTTTTAAAACAACTATAACTTATTATTACTGTTATTATTATTATTATTATTATCATCATCTCATCCACAAGCACATGCACAATCACATGCGTTTTTATTATATTTTTTAACCATTCACATGCACATGCAATGTATACATGTTATTTTATTATCCCATGCGTTGTTATTATAATAGTTATTATTATTATTGTGGTTGTTGTTGTTGTTGTTGTTGTAATTATCATCACATGAAAATGCACATGCGAATGCACATACATGCACATTCAATGAACGTGCATTATTCTATTATCACATGTGTTATTATTATTATTATTATCATCATCATCGCATGAAAATGCAATGCACAGGCGTTATTATTTGTTACCAAGCACGTGCACACGTAATGCACATGCAATATTCTATTATCACATGCATTGGTACTACTACTATTATCCCCACTACTACTATTATTATTACTACTGCTGTTATTATTACTATCATCACATGAAAATGTAGATGCACGTGTGTTATTATTTATTATTTATTACCATGCACGTGCATATACAGTGCACTTGTATTATTATTTTATTATTATTATTATTCTGAAAATTATTATTATTATTATTATTATTATTATTATTATTATTTTCATTATTTTCATTATCATTATTATTATTATTATCACATGAAAATTCACATGCGTGTGCGTTGTTATTTATTATTTATTATCATTCATGTGCATGCGTTATTATTATTAGTATTACAATTAATATTAATAATATTATCATCTAATGTAAATGCACATGCACTTGCATGTGCGTTCTTTTTTATTATTTTTTTATAGGTTGGGGCCAAAGCCGCATTTTTATTATTTAAAGCAATGACCTCTTTAAATTGGGTAGAGGGAGACCCATTACATATCACGAAGTCCCAAGGCCAAGTGGCCTGAATACAAGGCTTGAAAGCCCATTTTTGGCCCAAAGAGCCCCTCAGTGAATAGTACTGCTACAGTACCTGAGTTGCTACAGTACCTGCTACAGTACCGCCTCCGCTAGAGTTTCAGCTACAGTGCCTCCGCCGCTATAGTTCCCCCCCAATACTACAGTACTGCTACAGTGCCCTTCTATAGTCTACTACAGTACCCAGAAATTAGTCCCTGCCCGGATTTGATCCTGGTTCTTTTGGATGCCATGCAGGAGCATGTACCACTAAGGTACAGGATCGTTGGCATTTTTATTTATTTATTTATCACTTACTACTATGCACGGCACATGAAATGCCCTTGCATTATTCTATTATTATTATTCTTGTTGTTTGTATCATCAAATAAAAATGCAGATGCACGTGTGTTGTTATTTATTATTTCTTACGAAGCACGTGCATGTGTCATTATCATTATCATTTCATGTAAAGGCATATGCACGTGCATTATTATATATTATTTATTATCACGCACATGAAAATGCAATGCACTTGCGTTATTCTATTATCACATGTGTTATTATTATTTATTCTCATGCACATTCACACGCAATGCACATGCATTATTATATTATCAATGAGTTATTATTTATTATTTATTATCATTCACATGCAAATGAACATTCATGTGGACTTGGTTATTATTTATTTTTTATTACCATGCACATGCACATGCACATGCACATGTACATGCGCTTGGATGTGCGTTATTATTTATTATTTATTATCATTCACATGCAGATGCACATACACATGTAATTCACATGAGTTATTATTTATAATTTATTGTTTATTATCATACACATGCAAATGCGCAGGCATATGCACATGAACGTGAATTATGATTTATTATTTAAACAATGCACATGCATATGCACGAGCACATGCGTTATTACTTTTATTATTATTAGAGGTATTTATAGGGTTTACTAGCAATTTTTATAATTTTTAGGTCATATTAACATTTATTATGGTTTGTTAGGGTTGTAGGGTTTTTTAATGGTATATTAGAGTTTTTTTAGGGTTTGGGGTGGGGGGGGTTATTAAGATTTTATTAGGGTTTATTATGGTGTGTAATGGTTTATTAGGGTTTATTAGGTATTTTTAGGGTTTTATTTGGATTAATTTGGGTTGATTAGGGTTTATTATGGTATATTATGGTATATTTGGGTATGTTTAGGATTTATTAGTGTTTATTATTGTTTATTAATTTTTAAGAGGGTATATTAGGGTTTAGTAGTGTTTATTAAGGTTTATTAGTGCTTTTATGCTTTGTTAGGATTTATTAGCATTTATTAGGGGTTTTAGGGCTTTCTATTGGTATATTTTCGTTTTTTAGGGTTTAGTGGGGATTATTATGGTTTATTATAGTGTTTTAAGGTTTATTAGTGTTGATTAGGTATTTTTAGGGTTTTATTAGGGTTGAGTAGGTATCTTTTGGGTTTTATTAGGGTTTATTAGGGTTGAGTAGTGTTTATTTGGGTTTGTTAGGGATTTTTAGGGTTTAATAGGGTATGTTAGTGTTTTTATTATGGTATATGATTTGTTAGTTTTTTTAATATATATGTGGGGTTGTTAGGAAATTTTAAGTGTTATTAGTGTGTTGTTAGTTTTTGTTAGAATTTTTTATGGTTTATTAGTTTTTATTAAAATTTATTATGGTTTATTTGGGTTTCAAGGACTTTATGATGGTTTGTTTGAGTTTTTTGTTTATTGGGGTTTAGTTGGGTTTTATTAGGTTTTATTATGGTGTGTCAAGGTTCATTAGGGTTGAGAAGGAATTTTATGGTTTTATTATGGTTTTATTAGGGTTTAGTAGTTTTTATTAGGGTTTACTAGGGATTTTTAGGGTTTATTAGGTGTTGTAAGGGGTTTATTAGTTTTATTGTTTTACTAGGTTATATTAGTGTTTGTTAAGTTTTTTTAGATAATATAGAGTTTTTATTGTTTGTGAGCGTTTTGTTTTTTTTTTGTGATCATTTTTAGGGTTCCTTATGTTATATTAGAGTTATTATGGTTTATTATGGTTTTGAGGGATTTTAAAGGTATATTAGCGTTTTTTGTCTTTATTAGGCTATATTCGTGTTTTTAGGTCTTTTTAGGTAATAATGCATGTTTTTATTGTTTGTGGTCATTTTTTTATTATTTTTGAGTGTTTTTAGGGTTTATTAGGTTATATTAGATTTTATTAGGGTTTCTGGTGATTTTTTAAGGTATACTACAGTTTGTTTTCATTATTAGGGTTTTGTAATGTATTATTAGGGGTCATTATGGTGTGTTAAGGCTTGTTAGGGATGAGTAGGGTTTATTTAGATTTATTTATTGTTCATTAGGGATTCTTAGGGTTTGTTTGGGGTTTATTATGGTTTATTAGTGTTTATTAGTGCCTATTAGGGTTGGTTAGTGTTGTTTAGTTTTTCTTAACATGTTTTTAGGGTTTATTAGGTTGTATTTTCATTTCTTAGGGTTTATTAGGTATTTTTGGGGTTTTATTAGGGTTGAGTAGAGTCTCTTAGGGTTTTTAGATATTATAAGGTGTTTTTAGGGATTATTAGAGTTTATTAGGGGTTTATTAGGGTTTAATATTTTATATTATGGTATACTGGGGTTTAATATTTTTGAGGGTTTTGAAGTGTCTTTAGGGGTTTTGTAGCATTTTTTAGTGTTTGTGTAGCTTTGTTAGAGTTTATGTTGTATTTTCAGTATTTATGTTGCACTTCTAGGGTTTAGTTAACAGTTTTTGGTTTTATGTTGCATTTTTTAGGGTTTATGTAACATTTTTAGGGTTTATGTAGCATGTTTAGGGTTTAGGTTTTATGTAGCATTTTTTAGGGTTTATGTTGCGTTTTCTGGGATTATGTAGTGTTTTTAGGGATGTTGTAGTGTTTATGTTGCATTTTTTAGGATTTATGAAACGTTTTTAGGGTTCATGTAGTGTTTTTAGGGATTATGTTGTGTTTTTAGGTTTTATGTAGAATTTTTTAATGTTTATGTTGCGTTATATAGGGTTTTTGTTACGGTTCTAGGGTTTATGTAGTGATTTTTGGGTTTATGTAGCGTTTTATGGGTTTATGTTGTGTTTTTTGGGTTTATGTTGTGTTTTAGGGTTTATGTTGCATTTTGAGGGTTTATGTAATGTTTTTTGGGTTTATGTATTAATTTGTTGGCTTTTTTAGGATTTTAATGGTTGTTTATGGTTTGTAGTGGGTTTTAGGGTTTTTAAGGGTTGTTAATGTGTGTTTATGGTTTTTATGGTATTTGATGGGTTTTCAATGGTATTTTGGGGGGTTTTAAGGGTTTATTTGTTTTTTCGGGATTGATTGGTGTTGTTAGGGTTTTTAGTGTGTTTTGGGGTTTGTTTGGGTATTGTAGTGGTTTTTAGGTTTTATGTAATGTGTTTTATGGTTTTATGGGTTCTTTTGGGTTTTTAGTGTTCTTTAGAGTTTATTATGGTTGTATATTGTTTATTAGGGTTCTTTAGGGTTTATTA
Source organism: Viscum album (assembly GCA_963277665.1). Classification (NCBI taxonomy): domain Eukaryota; kingdom Viridiplantae; phylum Streptophyta; class Magnoliopsida; order Santalales; family Viscaceae; genus Viscum; species Viscum album. The sequence continues at coordinate 5,689,316 of CAUJRU010000004.1, read as the reverse complement.
GTGTTCTTTAGGAATTGTTACGCTTTATTAGCGTTTTTATTGTATATTAGGGTTTTATTGGGCTTTTATAGGCATTAATAGCATTTTCTAGGGTTTATCAACCTTTTTAGGGTTATTTATTCTTTTTTAGGGTTTCATAAGGTTTATTTTATTTATTAGGGTTTATAAACATGTATTTGGGTTTATTACTATTTATTAGGGTTTATTATGATTTTTTCAGGGTTTATTGCGGTTTATTAGGGGTTTGTTATGGTTTGTTTCAGTTTGTTAATATTTATTTGGTGTTGTTAGAATTTGTTATGAATTATTTGTGGTTTTTAGGGTTTGTTAAAATTTATTATGGGGTTATTAGGGTTTGTTAGGGTTTATTAGTAGGTTTTATGTTTTTGTAGGCTATTATTTGGCGGATTTTGTAGTGTTTTGTCGGGTTTTTTCGGGTTTTTTGTGATTATTAGGATTTATTATGGTTAAATAGTGTTTTTATTGTATATTAGGGGTTTTAGGGTTTTTTTAGCATTTATTAGAGTCTAATAGGGGTTTTAGGGTTTATTACAGGTTATTATGATTTATTAGTGTTTATTAGGGTTTTAGGGTTTAATAGTGGGTTTCATGTGTTATTTGGGTTTACTAGTGGTTCTTAGGGGTTATTAGTGTTTGTTAGGGTTTGTTAGGTTTTGTTAGGGTTTTTTAGGACATGTGTTATTCTATTATCACACATGCTATTATAATCCTTTTTTTCATTATCATTATTATAATTATCATTATTGTTATTACTATTATTATTATTATTATTATCGCCGCATGGACATGTAGATGAACATGATGTAACAACCTGAGATTTTATGAGAATTATTCTTTTTAATTTCATTGATGTCTTGTGTTGTACGCTACACCAAAATTAGCTTGTGCTATACGCAACACCGTATTAGCTTGCAGTATACACAATACTATTCTGGGCTCGTGTTACACACATTTTCAAGCTCGTTTTGTAGAAATTATTCTAAGAAACATTATGTATAGATTTTTTTTAATTCATAAATGAAATAAGTTTTTATTATGTTATAATCAACAAAAAAGGGATCTTTCACTACACACAACCTTGACTTGGCTTGCATTACACGCAATCATGACCTTCCTTGATAGCGTGTGTAGTACGCAATACCAGGTTTCACTAAACAACGATATATTATAATAATATTATTATGAACTTGCTGTTATGAATATTAGTATCTAAATTTTGAATTTTATTACATTATAATTCATCTTACACATTTTATATAACATGGTATGAGAATAAAAAAATTGTTTCGGGTAAAATAAGTATTTTTCAAAAAATGCAGTTTTGCCGCCTTTTGATGGCGCACCCACAATAAATTTAGTTTTTGACATGTTTATAGGTTCAATATGACAAAATAAAATTCTAAATTGGAATCAGGATATAAAAATTTACTTTGGATAAAATTTTCATATTATTTTGATAATTTTCATATTTTAATTAATAGTAAAAACACGCTATATTTTAATTAAAAACAACTTTTTTCCTCACAAAAATTTATATAGTAAAATTATAATATTTAAAGGTTTTAAAGTATAAATAGAATATATTTTTACCATTTAATATAATTTTTGTCATTACCATTAATTTTACATTGAATTCATAGATAAAAACATTTCAATCTGTGGCAATGTTTTAACTTTTAAAACCTGTTTTCTTAACAATGGGATTAATTTTAAATTAATTACAGAAACTTTTGTGTTTTTAATTTTTAAAAATGTATTCCATATTTGAATTCAGTGGGTCAAAATTATGTTAATAGGTTACTTTATTTTTGTAATATTATGAATAGTAACTACGGTAATTTTTATTTACTGTAGTTAAAGATAAATCGGGTAATGAAGCGTAAAAATAAGATTATAAAATTACAATAAAGACTACCAAAATTCTATTGGTTGACTAAAGGTCGACCAATATCACCTAAGGGTTGGAATAGATTCATTTTATATACTTTTTACCATGAAAATAATTTAATTATTATTAAAACCAAAGAAAGTGACAACATGTCACTCTCTTAAATATTATAAGTATAATAATTTTAATTTAGTGATAAAATTCATGAAACGTCGAACATGAATAGTCTCTAGAAAGATAATAAAATTATCTACATAATGTGAATTTATTTATAATTTTTAGGTATTAAATAATTATCATTAAAGGTTAAACAATAGTGATGCTGAAATTATTTTATTGATTGAAATATCAAATAAAGGATTTTAAAAATATTAAAATAAATATTATATTAACTATTTAATGTTCTCCACTAATTTTATAGATAAATATAACATGATATGAATCTATTAAGGCTTTTAGTTCTAACATATCTTCTGTGTGGAGTTTATTTAAATTCAAATAAATGAATAGTGTCAAAATTGACACTGTTGTTATTTTATAAAAATAACATAATATAAAATTGGTTAAAAATCACAAAATATTTAACAATTATAAATTAAAATTTATATGGTCGAAAATTTCATAAATAATCCAATTATCTACAATTCACAACACATAAGTAATTATTTATAACAAATTAAAATTTAGAATCTTATAACCACAAATAAAATTAAATAGATTAAATAAGGATAAATCAAGATTATAATGCTTAAAATAAATTACAAACATGTATAAATTTTATTTGTTGATTATATTACAACCCTATCTCATATATATTCTGATTTGAGTCATTTTGGATGTTTTTAAGTGGGGTTTGAATTTATTATAAATTAATATTTTTGAGGATTCCAAAGGTGCCCCTCTCCTACCTTATAAAAGGGAACCTCCTCCCTCTTCTATTTACACAAATTTGAGCCATCAAGCTCATCCAACCCCTGAAAATTTACCTTATAAACTTCTCTAGAAACATTATATAGGTTATGGTCTCCTCAAAAGACCCACTCTAGTGCATTAAGAGGAGGTTAAGAAAGGGCCCGTCAAAGAAGAGGTAATATCCTTTACCGATTATTTCCAATTTATTTCTTCTTTTACTTCTTCTTCATTATTTGTCTCATAATAAATTAATAACATCAGTATCACTCATATACTAATATTTTATTATAAATATGAAACAACCCTATTTCATCTTCTATCCATCCTACGGAAAACGAAATCACCATGCGTGCGTACGTACGGAATACCGTCTCCACGTCGTGGTGTAATCTGTTTTCCACCACCACCATATTTGGATGGGTATAATGGTGTAAATAAATAACTATATATGATTATTTTAAATTTATACTTATTCTCAAATATTATAAATACACTTAAATATAATTCCACGATCATGGGAATGATATCATCGCTCGTGCGTACGTATGGACTACCGTCTCCACGAACGTGATAAGATTCATTTTCCATGATTAACCATTCAAGAATGATTATAAAGTACATATAATAAATAATCCTGAAATATATTACATAATATTGATAATGTATTTATGTACATATATGTTTCATTTACTTAATTTCATTTAATTCAATAAGGAAACAAAACAGCGTTCATGCGTACGTACGGCCTACCGTCTCCATGAACAGTGTATTTCATTCCATTTATCGATCTATCATATATATTTATATTCTTAAAAAATATTATATATAAATAATGTTTTACATTCTTTAATTAAGTAAATCATGATATAAGTAATAATATCAAGAAGAACATGTTGAAACACGTACGATAAATGAAACGATTTCACCCAAAACGCTGCTTTAACATGGAATTTACTAATGAACGAGTAATATAAAGTAATAAGTGAACCATATATGATATCATAACAATGAATATGATTATTTAATAAGTCAATGACATTATTTAAATCATTATATAGGAGTTTCAGATACATACGAATCATATCGGACATAAGGTAAAGGAAAATCTCACAATCTCATTTTTATCCGAGATTGTTTATACATCAGAATTAATTGGGGCATATTAATCATCCACATACATGTTTCATCAATATTTAATATTATATATATCCTCCTAAAAGTGTTTAAATCCAATTTTACCTATTGGTGAATTTTTAGTAAGTGATATGAAAGGAATCTTTTGTCGTTTTTAGTACGAGAGACTTTTTGAATTTTCCGGCCAAAGTACGAGAAGACTATTTTTTTAACTTATACGGAATGAAAGGATTTTTATGGTTTCATAACAACTTATTTAAATGAATCATACTCTACAATGTTTCATTACAATTTTCAACAAAATCCTTTTCTTTTAAAATTTCTTGGCATTTTGTGAAAATAAAATGATTTTGAAGAAGAAATGATACTTTCATCAAGAATTCATTTCAAGTGTTTTATCAAAACCATTTTCCATCTAAGATGACATTATTTCATATGTGTATGTTTCAAATATAATGTCTCTATGATTTACATGGTTTCACTTTTCTTATGATGAAATTATATTCATTTTTTATATGGATTATGTTATGATGGGATGATGTTTATGAAACCCATTTTATACATTGGGTTATGATGAATGATTTAAGTTTATGTTGTGTCACATGTAAGAATGATATCATTATGATATGGGTGGGACCTATATCTCCCTCCAATTCATTTGGTAAATATTTGTATCACATTAGATAGACATGGATGGAATGGTAAGTTAATCTGGTTCAGTGATACAGGACTGGAATGAGCAGTGAACTCGATTCAGAAAGGGACTTTTTCCACTAAGATGGTCTTGGATGCAATTCCTTGGCTGCTATGGAAATCAAATCAAGTTCTTAATGGTTTTACACAATTACATGATTTATTCCCATTCTATTTTATCATGATTGATGTTCTTTTATGATATATGCCTTACGTACTTCCATGATTTATGTCTTTCCTCAAGATTTTGATGTTTAGATTTTTTGTTCAAGTTTTTGCATTCAAATGTTTATGGATTGTTTTATGTTCTCTATGTTTACCCTTACTGAGAATTTGAGCTCAACCTTTTTATGTTTTCATTTCCCTAGGATATAAACAATGGTTTTTGGTAAGAAAACAATAGGGGAAGATCTTTATTGGAGATGTTGAAGATTTTTCACCGTGATTAGAAGATTGTGTTCCGAGTTTCCAAATACACTAAACTATTATGATCCTTGAGTGTTGGTTTTTGTTATGTATTAAGTATTCTGCAAAATTAGTGTAATGTCCAAGTACGTCAGGTTTGGGGTCTCTACAATTGGTATTAGAGTAAATGTTTAGTTAACCTTTGGAAACTAGGATGTGAAAACTTTAGTGAGATCTGTAGATATATTTCTAGGGTATGTCTAGGGATGTTCCTAAGGTTATGTATAAGTATAGGTTATAGTCCTAGAATTATGATAAGGATCGTGAATAACCTATGATTAAAGCTAATATGTTAGAGATTGAAAGTAATCCCCATGATTATGTTTTTTTCCTAGTATGATTTTTGCCTCTCACACTATTCTTTTTGGGTTTTAGAAAATGGCTGGAAACAGGAAGATACAAAAAATGGAGGATATGATGGACACTGGAACGATATTCGTCATGAGAAACCAAATTAAATGGGATTTGGAAGTCCAAACATCATTATTATTCCTAATTAGAAATCTCCCAATATGATCAATAATATCAACTTTGGTAAGTTTCCTAACTCAGCTAATAAGAGAAATATGGAGTTTCAAGATGATCATAGAGTAATGAATGTTCAATTTCCATCATTGAAATCATGTGGTAAGAGTCATCAGGGAGAATTTTTCAAAGGAACTAGAAGATGCTTTGGGTGTTGAAAAGAAGGACACAAATCCAGTATTGTAAAGGAAAAGGTTCAGTTAACACCATGGACAATGATAATGGTGTTGCTAAGACATCAACAATGGTTAAATGTTTTAAATGTGTAATGTACGGGAATTATGAAAACCAATGATCTAAGGGAAAATTTCATGAAGAGAATCAACATGGTCGTATGGGTAGTATTTATGTTGATGATGATGAAGAGACTACAAATGATATACGAGATGAAAGAAATGATGAAGCCCAGTCAGTGGTTTAAGAAGGCAGTGGAATGATTGTATGTTTATCAAGAATAATGTATTGTACTATGGAATAAAGAAAAATTTAAGGATTGTTACACTGTTGTCTTTCCTTGAGTTTTTGAAAGTATATGATGAATGGTACCTGTAACCATGAAAGGTTATTCAAATATTTTTGGAAGGTATATGATATGTTCATAATGAAGGGATAAGGAGATAATGAGATGTTTGATAATATTAATGAGCTCATGACTAGTATAAGGAAAATGTGATATCATGGTTTGAGTATACAGATTTTTGGGATTTTGGTATGTGGAAAGAGTTAACTTTTGAAAACATTTATGTTTTCACTAAGGTTCAATGGGTATTCATTTTTCAATAGAATACATGATTAAGGAATTTACACATTTGTAATGTGACCAACAAGATATATATATCTTATAATATACAGGAGATAAATGATTGTATTCAATGCTTGGTAGATGAACTTTCTAGTAATCATTTTATTTATACTATGATATTGGACAGAATTATTTTGGATAAACCTAAATATTGGAATAGATTAAGTTTGACATCAGATTGTATTGTTTAAGTCTAGAAAATTTTGTTATGTTATAATAGTATAGTTTTAAAAAAAGGACAACCCATAGGACGGGCGACAACCCGTCGCGTTGGACAAGGTTGCAGGAATTGAACCAACAATTGAAGTGAGACAGGCCTTTATAGCCCAACACTAGCCTACAAGAAATCCCTGGTTAGTAGAAACTAGTTTTATTTTATTAAGAAGGATGATAGATGAAGTATAGGTCCATTTTGGAACCATATATGATTAATCTCACCATAGATGGACTTATGTATATAAACTTTTCTAACTTATGTTTGAGACAGATGGAATGACCTATCATTCTATCGCATGATATGTTAAAACTTCACTAAAGAAAAATTCAACTTCATTTCTTTAATAGATGAAGTGGAAATTGTTCGAGGTACGAGCAACGATGAGATTGTACCCAAATCAATTAAGTATTTCTATTAATTCAAAAATTATTCAACATTTGGGAAATGATCTTGAAAACCAAAAATGTTGTCCTAGTGCTCTAATATCTGATGAATCAGATGGTACCTTAGATCATCACAAATTTATGGCATTGTGACTGTTGGATTTTTGCATAGCCCAGTTCTCTACCACTCTCCATCAGAACTTGACGGTTAGATTTCTCTTCCATATCCATATTTTCACCATTATTATCCTAAGTGGATACCCAAGTGTTGAGTTACTTTGGGTATCTGTTTTGTTTCTAAAGTTCATTTTTTAAAATTAAGTTTTAGTATTCCTTTTTACGATGTGGGTTTCTATGAAAGAAACTTTCAAGTAGTAAACCGTTTATAACCCCGACAAATTTCGAGGGAGAAATTCATTTTAAGGTGGTGGAATGTAACAACCACAGATTTTATGAGAATTATTATTTTTAATTTCATTGATGTCTTGTGTTGTACACTACACCAAAATTAGCTTGTGCTATACGCAACATCGTATTAGCTTGATGTATACACAACACTATTCTTGGCTCGTGTTATACACAATTTCAAGTTCGTTTTGTAGAAATTATTCTACACAACATTACATATAGATTTTGTTTAATGTATAAATGAAATAAATTTTGATTATGTTATACGCAACAATAAAGGGAGCCTGCACTACACACAACCTTGACTTGGCTTGCATTACATGCAATAGCGACCTTCCTCGATAGCGTGTGTAGTATGCAATATCGGGTTTCACTAAACAATGATATATTGTTATAATGTTATTATGAAGATGCCATTATGAATATTATTATCTAAATTTTGAATTTTATGACATTATAATTCATCTTACACATTTTATATAACATAGTATGAGAACCAAATAAATTTTTTTGGGTAAAATAAGTATTTTTCAAAAAAATGTAGTTTTGCCCCATTTTGATGGCGCACCCACATTAAATTTAGTTTTCTACATGTTTATAAGTTAAATTTGAACAAATAAAATTATTCTTTGGAATCAGGATATAAAAATTTACTATTGATAAACATTTCATATTATTTTGATAACTTTCATATTTTAATGAATAGTAAAAACACGCTCTATTTTAATTAAAAACAACTTTTTTCATCACAATAATTTATATGGTCAAATTATAATATTGAATGGTTTTAAAGTATAAATAGAATATATTTTTACCATTTAATATATTTTATGTCATTACCATTAATTTTACATTGAATTCATAGGTAAAAACATTTCAATCATTGACAATGTTTTAACTTTTAAAACCTGTTTTATTAACAACGGAATTAATTTTAAATTAATTTCTGCAACTTACGTGTTTTGGATGTTGAAAAATGGATTCAATTTTTGAATTCAGTGGGTCGAAATTATGTTAATAGGTTACTTTTATTTTTTTGATATTATGAATAGTAAGTACGGTAATTTTTATTTACTGTAGTTAAAGATAAATCGGGAAATTAAGGGTAAAAATAAGATTATAAAATTACCCTAAAACCTGCAAAAATTCTATTGGATGACTAAAAGTTGACCCATATCACCTAAGGGTCAGAATAGATTCATTTTATGGATGTTTGACCAGTAAAATAATTTAATTATTTTTAAAACCAAAGTGACAACATATCACTCTCTTAAATCTTATAAGTATAATAATTTTAATTTAGTGATAAACTTAATGAAACATAGAACATGAATTGTATCCATAAATATAATACAATTATCTACATAATGCGAATTTATTTAGAATTTTTAGGGATTAAATAATTATTATTAAAGGTGACATAATAGTGATGTTGAAATTATTTTATTGATTGAAATATCAAATAAATGGTTTTAAAAATATTAAAATAAATATTATATGAACTATTTAATGTGATCCACTAATTTTATAGATAAATATGTCATGTTATGAATCAATTAAAGATTTTATTTTGAACATATATTCTGTGTGGATTTTATATAAATTAAAATAAATGAATAGTGTCAAAATTGATACTATTGTTTTTTATAAAAATAACATAATATAAAATTATTTAAAAATCACAAAAATATTTAACAATTATAAATTAAAATTTATATGGTCTAAAATGTCATAAATAATCCAATTATGGACAATTCACAACACATAAGTAATTATTTATAACAATTTAAAATTTAGAATCTTGTAACCACAAATAAAATTAAATAGATTAAATAAGGATAAATCAAGTTGATAATGTTTAAAATAAATTAAAAACATGTATAAATTTTATTGTTTGATGAGATTAAAACCCTATCTCATATAAGTTCTGATTTGAGTCATTTTGGATGTTTTTAAGTGGGGTTTGAATTTATTATAAATTAATATTTTTGAGGTTTCCAAAGGTTCCCCTCACCTCCCATATAAAAGGGCACCTCCTCCCTCTTCTCTATACACAATTTTGAGCCTTCAAGCTCTCCCAACCCCTGCCCATTTCCCTTATCAACTTCCCTATAGACGTTATAGAATTTATGGTCTCCTAAAAAGACCAACTCTAGTACCTTAAGAGGAGGTTAAGAAGAGGCACGTCAAAGAAGAGGTAATATCCTTTACCGATTCTTTCCAATTTATTTCTTTTTCTACTTATTCTTATTTATTCCTGTCATAATAAATTAATAACATCAGTGTCCCTCATATACTGATATGTTATTATAAATATTAAACAACCCAATTTCATCTTCTATCCATCCTACGGAAAATGAAATCACCGCGCGTGCGTACGTACGGAATACCGTCTCCACGCCGTGGTGTAATCTGTTTTCCACCACCACCTTACTTGTATGGGTATAATGGTGTAAATAAATAAATATATATGATTATTTCAAATTGATATTGATTCTGAAATATTATACATACACTTAAATACAATTCCACGATTATGGGAATGATATCATCGCTCGTGCGTACGTACGGACTACCGTCTCCACAAACGGGATGAGATTCATTTTCAATGATTAACCATTTAAGTATGATTATAAAGTATATATAAAAAATAATCATTAATGGTATTACATAATAATGATACTGGATTTATGAACATATATGATTCATTTACTTAATTCCATTAAATTCAATAAGGAAACGAATACAGCGTTCATGCATACGTACGACCTACCATCTCCATGTACGGTTTATTTCATTACATTTATCAATCTATCATATATATTTATATGATGAAAATATATTATATATAAATCATTTTTTACATTATGGAATTAAGTAAATCAGGATATAAGTAATAATATCAAGAACAACTAGTCGAAACACGTAAGATAAATGAAAGGATTTTACCCAAAACGCTGCTTTAACATGGAATTTACAAAAGAACGCTGAATATAAAGTCATAAGTGAACCATATATGATATCATAACAATGAATATGCTACTTTAATAAGTCAATGACATTATTTAAATAATTATACAGGAGGTTCGGATACATATGAAGCATATCAGACATAAGGTAAGGGAAAATCATACAATCTCATTTTTATCCGAGATTCTTTATACTTCAGAATTTACTGGGCCATATTTATAATCCATATCCATGTTTCCTCAATATGTAATATTATTTATATTCTCATAAAATTGTTTAAATACAATTTTACCAATTGGTGAATTTTTATTAAAAGAAATGAAAGGAATCTTTTGTCGTTTTCAGTATGAGAGACTTTTTGACTTTTCCGGCCAAAGTACGAGAAGAATGTTTTTTTAACTTATACGACATGAACATATTTTTACAGTTTCATAACAAAATATTTCAATGAATATTTCTCTACAATATTTCAGGACTATTTTCAACAAAATCCTTTTATTTTAAAATTTCAGGGCATTTTGTGAAAAGAAAATGATTTTGAAGAAGAAAGGATATTTTCATCAAGAATTCATTTCTAGTGTTTTATCAAAACCACTTTCCATCTAAGATGACATTATTTCATATGTGTATGTTTCAATTATAATGTCTCCATGATTTACGTGGTTTCACTTTACTTATGAGGAAATGATATCCATTGGTTTTATATGGATTATGTTATGATGGGATGATGTTTATGAAACCTATTTTATTCTTTGGGTTACGATGAATGATTTATGTTTATATTGTGGCACACATAAGAATGATTTCATTATGAGATGGGTGGGACCAATATCTCCCTCCAATGCATTGGGTAAAATTTATATCTCATGAGATAGACATGTCTAGAATGGTAAATTAATCTGGTTTAGTGATATAGGACTGGAACGAGGAGTGAACTTGATTCAGAAAAAGGACTTTGTCGACTAAGATGGTCTTGGCAGCAATTCATTGGCTACTATGGAAATCATATCAAGTGCTTAATGGTTTTGCACAATTACATGTTTTATTCTCATTCTATTTTATCAAGATTGATGTTCCTTTATGATATATGCCTTATGTACATCCATGATTTATGTCTTTGCTCAAGATTTTGATGTTTTGATTTTATGTTCAAGTTTTTGCATTCAAATGTTTATGGATTGTTTTATGTTCTCTATTTTACCCTTACTGAGCATTTGAGCTCACCATTTTTATGTTTTCTTTTCCCCAGGATATAAATAAAGGTTTTAGGTAAGAAAACAAAAGGGGAAGATCTTTATGGGAGATGTTGAAGATCTTTCAACATGATTAGAAGATTGTGTTCTAAGATTCCAAAGACACTAAACTATTACGATCCTTGAATGTTGGTTTTTATTATGTATTAAGTATTCCATAAAAGTAATGTAATGTCCAAGAACGTCAGGTTTGGGGTCTCTACACATGAGTTATTATTTATTATTTATTTTATATTTTTTATTTCCATGCACGTGCATATGTTGTTGTTATTGTTATTATTATTATTACTACTACTACTACTACTATTATTATCATCACATGAAAAGAAACTTGCATGTCCGTTGTTATTTATTACCATGAACGCGTACACGCAATGCACCAACATTATTCTATTATCACATGCATTTTTATTGGTATTGTTATTATTAATATTACTGGTATTATTTTTATTTTCGTTAAATGAAAATTCAAATGCACGTACGTTATTATTTATTATCATACACGTGCACATTCAATACACGTGTATTATTCTATTATAACATGTGCTATTATTATTAATATTACTATTATTGTTATTATTATCATCACGTGCGCTATGAGTTATTATTTATTATCATGCATCGCACATGAAATGCATGTGCATTATTCTATTATCACATCCATTTTTGTTATTATTATTATTATTATTGTTGTTATTATTATTATTATTATTATTATTATCATCTCATTCACATGCACTTGCACATGCACGTGCATTATTTTTTATTTTTTATTACCATGCACGTGCACATGCAATGTACACACATTATTTTATTGTCACATACGTTTTTATTCTTATTGTTATTATTATTATTGTGGTTGTTGCAGTTTTTGTTGTTGTTGTTGTTATTGTTATTATCATCACAATGAAATGCACCTGCAAATGCACATGCAAATACATAAACAACCACATTCAATGCTCGTACGCTATTCTATTATCACAAGCATTGTTATTATTATTAATATTATTATTAATATTATTATTATTATTATTAACATCATCATCATCATCACATGAAAATGCAATGCACGCGTGTTATTATTTATTACCATGCACGTGCACACATAATTCACATGCAATATTCTATTATCACATGCATTGGTACTACTACTATTATCACTACTACTACTACTACTACTGTTATTATTTTTATCATTACCTGCAAATGCAGATGCACGTGCGTTATTATATATTATTTACTACCATGCACGTGAATATGCAATCCACTTGTATTATTCTTTTATTATTATTAATATTATCACATTTATTATTATTATTATTATTATTATTATCATTATTATTATCATTATCACATGAAAATCCATATGCATGTGCGTTGTTATTTATTATTTATTACCATGAACGTGCATACGTTATTATTATTATTATTATTATTTCAATTAGTATTATTAATATTATTATCAAATGTAAATACACATGCACGTGAATTCTTATTTACTACTATTTATTTATTATTTACTATTATGCACGTTCACATGCAATGCACTTGCATTATTCTATTATTATTATTATTATTATTATTATTATTATCATTTTTTGTATCTTCAAATACAAATGCACATGCACGTGCGTTGTTATTTTTTATTTATTACCATGCACATGCATGCGTCATTATCGTTACCATTAAATGTAAATGCACATACACATGCATTATTATATATTATTTATTATCATGCACATGAAAATGCAATGCACTTGCATTATTCTATTATCACATGTGGTATTATTATTTATCCTCGTGAACGTGCACACACAATGCACTTGCGTTATTCTATTATCACATGTGTTATTGTTTATTATTTATTATCATTCACATGGAAATGCACATTCATGTGGACTTTGTGATTATTTATTGTTTATTACCATGCACATGCACATGCACATGCACATGCACATGCACATGCACATGCACATGCACATGCACTTGCACTTGGAAATGCATTATTATTTATTATTTATTATCATTCACATGCACATGCACATGCACATACACATGCAATACACATGCGTTATTATTTATAATTTATTATTTATTATCATTCCCATAAAAATGCGCATGCATTTGCACATGCACGTGTGTTATGATTTATTATTTAAACCATGGACATGCATATGCACATGCACATGCGTTATTACTATTATTATTATTAGAGTTATTTTTAGGGTTTACTATCATTTTTTAGGATTTTTAGGTGTTATTAACATTTATTATGGTTTGTTAGGGTTTTGGGGTTTTTAATGGTATATTAGCATTTTTAGTGTTTGGTGGGGGTTATTAGGATTTTATTAGGCTTTATTATGGTGTGTCGAGGTTTATTAGGGTTTATTAGGTATTTTTAGTGTTTTATTAAGATTGAGTAGGGTTTATGTGGGTATATTATGGTATATTATGGTATAATTGAGTATGTTTAGGATTTATTAGGGTTTATTATGGTTCATTATGGTTTATTAATTTTTAAGAGTGTATATTAGGGGTTTTTAATGTTTAGTAGTTTTTATTTGGGTTTATTAGCACTTTTAAGCTTTGTTAGGTTTTATTAGCATTTATTAGGGGTTTTGGGGATTTTTAATGGTATATTTGCATTTTTTAGGGTTTAGGGGGGTTTATTATGGTTTATTATGGTGTGTTAAGGTTTATTAGGGTTGAGTAGGTATTTTTAGGATTTTATTAGGGCTGATTCGGTATCTTTAAGGTTTAATCAGGGTTTATTAGGTTTGAGTATGGTTTATTAGTGTTTGTTAGGGATTTTTAGGGTTTACTAGGGTTTGTTAGTGTTTTTATTAGGGTATATGAGTGTTTTTTAGTTTTTGTTAATATATATGAGGGGCTGTTATGACTTTTTAGGTTTTATTAGCATGTTTTTACTGTTTTTGAGCATTTTTAATGGTATATTAGCATTTATTTGAATTTATTATGGGTTTTAGGGTTTCTAGGGATCTTTAATGGTTTCTTTGGGTTTTGCTTTTGTTTATTGGGTTTTAGTTGGGTTTTATTAGGTTTTGTTATACTATGTCAAGGATTATTAGGGTTGAGAAGGTATTTTTAGGGGTTTATTAGGGTTTTATTAGTATTTATTCATTTTTATTAGGGTTTATTCGGGATTTTTAGGGTTTGTTATTGTTTGTTAGGGGTTTTTTGTTTTTTTGTTTTATTAGGTTATATTTGAGTTTGTTAGGTCTTTTTAGATAATATAGAGTGTTTTTATAGTTTTTGAGCATTTTGTTTTTGTTTTTCAGCATTTTATGGTTTCTTTGGTTATATTAGAGTTTATTATGGTTTATTAGGGTTTCTAGGGATTTTTAATGTATATTAGTGTTTTTTGTCTTTACTAGGGTATATTAGTGTTTTTAGGTCTTTTTAGGTAATATAGCATGTTTTTATTGTTTGTAATCGTTTTTTTATTGTTTGTGGGCGTTTTAGGGTTCATTAGGTTATATTAGAGTTTATTAGGGTCTCTAGGGATTTTTTAAGGTATATTAACATTTTTTTTCTTTATTAGGATTTTTAGGGTTTTATTAGGGGTTATTATGGTATGTTAGGGTTTGTTAAGGTTGAGTAGGGTTTATTTGGCTTTATTTATGGTTTATTAGAGATTTTTAGTGTTTGTTTGGGGTTTATTAGGGTTTATTGGTGTTTATTAGTGGCTATTAGGGTTGTTTAAGTTTTCTTTATGTGTTTTTACTATTTATTAGGTTTTATTATCATTTATTAGGGTTTATTAGGTATTTTTGGGGTTTCATTAGGGTTGAATAGAGTTTCATAGAATTTTGAGGATTCTAAGTTGTTTTTAGGTATTATTAGAATTTATTAGGGGTTTATTAGGGTCTAATTTTTTATTTTATGGTATATTAGGGTTTAATATTTTTGAGGGTTTTGAAGCATCTTTAGGGTTTTTGTAGCATATTTTAGGGTTTGTGTAGCGTTGTAAGAATTTATGTAGCACTTTTAGTGTTTATGTAGTGTTTTTAGGGTTTATTTACCAGTTTTAGATTTTATGTTTCATTTTTAGGGTTTATGTACCGTTTTTAGGGTTTATGTAGCGTGTTTATGGTTTAGGTTTTATGTAGCATTTTTTTCGTATTTATGTTGCGTTTTATGGGTTTTTTTAGCGTTTTAGGGGTGATGTAGCATTTATGTTGCATTTTATAGGGTTTATGTTACATTTTTAGGGTTCATCGAGTGTTTTAAGGTTTATATCGTGTTTTTAGGTTTTATGTAGCATTTTTTAAAGTTTGTGTTGCGTTTTAGGGTTTATGGTGGGTTTTTTAGGGATTATGTTACAGTTGTAGGGTTTATGTAGTGCTTTTAGGGATTATGTAGCGTTTTTTGGGTTTATGATGCTTTTTTTGGTTTATGTTGCATTTTTGGGGGTTTTTGTTTCATTTTTTAGGGTTTATGTAACGTTTTTTAGGGTTTATGTATCTATTTGAAGCCTTTTAAGGGTTTTAATGGTTGTTTATGGTTTGTAGTGTTTTTTAGGGTTTTTAAGGCTTGTTAACGGGTGTTTAATGTTTTTTGGGGTATTTGATGGCTTTTTAACTACTTTTTGGGGGGGTTTTTTGGTTTTTTCGGGATTGATAGATGTTGTTAGGGATTTTAGTGTGTTTTAGGTGTTTTTTTGGGTATTTTAGTGGTTTTTGGGGTTTGAATAATTTGTTTTTGCATTTTTTTGGTTCTTTAGGGTTTTTAGTGTTCTTTAGAGTTTAATATGGTTCTTTAGGATTTATTTGGGTTCTTTAGGGTTTATTAGTGTTCTTTAGGATTTGTTACAATTTATTAGAATTTTTTATTGTATATTAGAGTTTTATTGGGATTTTGTAGGCATTAATAGATTTTTCTAGGGTTTATCAATCTTTTTTAGGGTTATTTAGGATTTATTATGGTTTATTTGGGTTTATTTTATTTATTAGGGTATAGTAACGTGTATTTGGTTTTATTATGATTTATTATGGTTTATTATTCTTTGTTAGGGTTTATTGCGGTTTATTAGGGATTTGTTATGGTTTGTTTCAATTTGTTACGATTTATTTGGCGTTGTTAGGATTTTTTACAGTTTGTTTGAGGTTTTTAGGGTTTGTTACGATTTATTCTGCTATTATTAGGGTTTGTTAGGGTTTATTAGTGGGTTGTAGGGTTTTGTAGACTATTATTTGGAGGCATTTTTAACGTTTTTTCGGGCTTGTTTGGTTTGTTAGTGATTATTAGGGTTTATTATGGTTTAATAGTGTTTTTTATTATATATTTGGGGTTTTAGGGATTTTGTAGCATTTATTATGGTTTAATAGAGTTTTTAGGGTTTATTACAGGTTATTATGATTTATTAGTGTTTATTATGATTTTTAGGGTTTAATAGTGGGTTTTAGGGGTTATTTGGGTTTATTAGTGGTTGTTAGGGTTTGTTAGGTTTTCTTAGGGTTTTTAGGGTTTGTTACGATTTTTTTGAGTTTTTAGGGTTTGTTACGGTTTTGTTAGGGTTTTAGGGTTTGTTTGGTTTCTTGTAGAAATTGATAGGGTTTATGTATCATTCTTACTGCCTTTAGTTGGGATAACCTGATTTTTTTACATTACAACAAGTATAAATTCTGATCCAGATGTCCATTAGGCCTGTACCGCATATCATATCAAAGATTGTTTCATTTAATTCGATTAGACTAGTTGTAGAGTTGAAACGGGCTTCTAGATTAGAACATATGGTTATTTTTTCATTCTATGGATTTTTAAATACACATATATATGTATTTATTCATAAATATATATGTGTCTGTGTGTTTGTGTGTGTGTGTGTGTGTTTGTGTGTCTGTGTGTCTGTGTCTGTGTGTTGTATATATGTATGTATGTATTTATTTATAAACACACATAAAAATCATATTTTATAAATGTATTTAAAACTAATCTTATAATTATATATTAATATAAAAATAAATATACAGATAAAAACATATTAATATAAGAATGAATATAAATATATATACTAATATATAAATAAATATATATGTATTTATATAACTAAATATATTTATATTAATATGAATCTATATTAATATATGAATAAATATAACTATATATATATATAAATAGATATATCATTAAATAGAGAAAAACGAAATGGCTTAGTGGTAAAGGTGTAGGAACACAAGGGGGAGGTCACAGGTTCGAGTTCGGGAGGAAGCAAGAAGGTTCGTCCGTGTGGGTGATGTGCGGGAAGGGCAGTGCGTGAGAGAGATTGGGGGGCGTCTGCCTAACACTGATAGGGGGTCAAGTGCTGTTAAAAGCTCCCTCTCCCATATTATATAAATAATTTTTATTTTTATTTTTATTTTTATTTTTTGACTTTTATCTGTGCTTTTTAGAAGCGCTCATAAAAGCCCCTTTTTATCAGCGCTCACAAAAACACTGATAAAGGCGTCTTTTATCAGCGCTTTTTTAGCGCTAATAAAAGGGGCCTTTATCATCCCATTTCTAAGCGCTCATAAAAGGGTCCCCCCCTATATCCTTTCCTCGATTAATAGTTATTTTTTTAGCCCTGTTAATGCACTTTTCTAGCGCTGATAAAGGCCGTTTTTGTAGTAGTGTGCACACGCAATGCACGTGCGTTTTTGTATTATCACATGTGTTATTATTTATTATTTATTATCATTCACATTAAAATGCACATTCAGGTGGACTTGGTTATTATTTATTATTTATTACCATCAATATGCACATGCACATGCACTTGCATGTGCGTTATTATTTATTATTTATTATCATTCAAATGAAAATGCACATTCACATGCAATTCACATGCATTATTATTTATTATTTATTATTTATTATTTATTATCATTCACGTGCAAATTCACATGCATATTCACATGCATGTGCATTATTATTTATTATTTAAACCATGGACATGCATATGCACATGCACGTGCGTATTACTATTATTATTATTAGAGGTATTTTTAGGGTTTACTAGCATTTTTCATATTTTTAGGTGATATTAACATTTATTATGGTTTGTTAGGGTTTTAGAGTTTTTAATGGTATGTTATAATTTTTAGGGTTTGGTGGGGGTTATTAGGATTTTGTTAGGGTTTATTATGGTGTGTCAAGTTTTATTAGGGTTTATTATGAATTTATAGGGTTTTATTATGATTGAGTTAGGTTTATTATGGTATATTATGTTATATTATGGTATATTTGGGTATGTTTAGGATTTATTAGGGTTTATTGTGGTTCATTATGGTTTATTAATTTTTAAGAGGGTGTATTAGGGGTTTTTAGGGTTTAGTACATTTTATTCGGGTTTATTAGCATTTTAAGCATTTTTTAGGTTTTATTAGCATTTATTAGGTGTTTTAGGGACTTTTAATAGTATATTTGCTTTTTTTAGGGTTTAGTGGGGTTTATTATGGTTTATTATAGTGTGTTAAGGTTTATTAGGGTTGAATAGGTATTTTTAGGGTTTTATTAGGGAAGAGTAGGTATATTTAGGGTTTTATTAGGGTTTATTAGGGATGAGTAGGGTTTATTAGGGTTTGTTAGGGATTTTTAAGGTTAACTAGGGTTTGTTACTATTTTTATTTGCGTATTTGAGTGTTTTTTAGTTTTTGTTAATATATATGAGCGGTTGTTATGTTTTTTTTGTTTTATTAGCATGTTTTTAGTTTTTTGGAGCATTTTTTATGGTTTATTAGGTTTTATTAGAATTTATTGTGGGTTATTAGGTATTCTAGGGATTTTTAATGGTTTGTTTGTGTTTTTTTATTTATTTTGGTTTTGTTTGGTTTTAATATGTTTTATTATGGTGTGTCAAGGATTATTAGGGTTTAGAAGATATCTTTTGGGTTTTATTACGGTTTTTTATGGTTTATTAGTTCTTATTAGGGTTTATTAGGGATTTTTAGGGTTTATTAGGGTTTGTTAGGGGTCTATTATTATTTTTTGATTTATTAGGTTATATTAGAGTTTGTTAGGTCTTTTAAGATAATATAGTGTGTTTTTATGGTTTGTGAGTATTTTTTTTTGGAGAGGTTTTAGGGTTTATTAGGTTATATTAGAATTTATTATGGTTTATTAGGGTTTCTAGTGATTTTTATGTTATATTAGTGTTTTTTTCTTTATTAGGTAATATTAGTGCTTTTAGGTCTTTTTGTGTAATATAGCACATTTTTATTGTTTGTGATCATTTTTTTGTTGTTTGTGAGTGTTTTTAGGGTTTATTAGGTTATATTAGAGTTTATCAGTGTTTTTAGAGATTTTTAAGGTTTACATGCATTTTTTTCTTAACTAGGGATTTGTAGGGTTTTATTAGGGGTTATTATGGTGTGTTAAGTTTTGTTAGGGTTTAATTGTGTTTATTTGGCTTTATTTATGGTTTATTTGGGCTTTTTGGGTTTGTTTTGGGTTTATTAGGGTTTATTCGTGTTTATTAGTGTCTATTAGGGTTGGTTAGGGTTGTTTAGGTTTTCTTTAACATGTTTTTAGGTTTTATTAGGTTTTATTATCATTTATTAGGGTTTATTAGGTATATTTCGTGTTTTATTAGGGTTGAGTAGAGTTTCTTAGGGCTTTTAGGGATTATAAGGTGTTTTAGGGATTATTAGAGTTTATTAGGGGTTTATTAGTGTTTAACTTTTTATATTATGGTATAATGGGGTTTAATATTTTTGAAGGTTTTGAAGTGACTTTAGGGGTTTTTTATTATTTTTAGGGTTTGTGTAGCATTGTTAGAGTTTATGTAGCATTTTTAGTGTTTGTGTAGTGTTTTTAGGGTTTAGATAGCAGTTTTAGGATTTATGTATCATTTTTAGGGTTTATGTAACGTTATTAGGGTCAATTTAGCATGTTTAGAGTTTAGGTTTTATGTAGAATTTTTAGGGATTATGTTGCATTTTCTGGGTTTATGTATCGTTTTTAGGGGTGTTGTAGTGTTTATGATGCATTTTTTAGGGTTTATGTAAAGTTTTTAGGGTTCATGTAGTGTTTTTAGGGTTTATATTGTGTTTTTAGGTTTGATGTTGCCCTTTTTAATGTTTATGTTGTGTTTTTTAGGATTTATGTTGTGTTTTTAGGGTTTGCGTTATAGTTCTAGGGTTTATGTAGTGCTTTTAGGGGTTGTGCTGCATTTTTTGGGTTTATGTTTCGTTTTAAGGTTTATGTTGAATTTTTAGGGTTTTTGTTGCATTTTTTAGGGTTTATGTAACGTTTTTAGGGTTTATGTATCTATTTGATGCCTTTTTTAGGGTTTTTATGGTTGTTTATGGTTTGTAGTTTTTTTAGGGTTTTTAAGGGGTGTTAACCGGTGTTTATGGATTTTTATAGTATCTGATGGTTTTTAATGGGTTTTGGGGGGTTTTATTGGTTTATTTGTTTTTTTTGGATTGATAGGGGTTGTTAGGGTTTTTAGTGTGTTTTAGGGTTTGTTTGGGTATTGTAGAGGTTTTTTGGGTTTATATAATGTGTGTTAGCATATTTTTGTGGTCTTTAGGGTTTTTTATTTTTCTTTACAGTTTAATTTGATTCTTTAGGGTTTATTAGGGTTCTTTAGGGTTTATTAGTGTTCTTCAGGAATTGTTATAGTTTAATAGCGTTTTTATTGTATATTAGGGTTTTATTGGGCTTTTGTAGGCATTAATAGCTTTTTCTAAGGTTTATCACCCATTTTAGGGTTATTTAGGATTTATTAGCATTTATTAGTGCTTATATTATTTAATAGGGTTTAGTAATACGTATTTAGGTTTATTACGATTTATTAGGGTTTATTATGATTTATTAGGGTTTATTGGGGTTTATTAGGGGTTTGTTATGGTTTGTTTCAGTTTGTTACGATTTATTTGGCATTGTTAGAATTTGTTACGATCTATTTGGGGTTGTTTGGGTTTGTTGCTATTTATTTTGGGGTTATTAGGGTTTTTAGGTTTTATTAGTGGGTTGTTGGGTTTTGTAGGCCATTATTTGGAGATTTTTGTAGCATTTTGTCGAGTTTGTTAGGGGTTTTAATGATTATTATGGTTTATTATGGTTTAATAGTGTTTTTTATAGTATATTAGGTGTTTTAGGGCTTTTGTAGAGTTTATTAGGGTCTAATAGAGTTTTTTCGGGTTTATTATATGTTATTACGATTTATTAGTGTTTATTAGGGTTTTTATGGTTTAATAGTGGGTTTTATGGGTTATTAGGGTTTATTTGTTGTTCTTAGGGTTTATTAGTGGTTGTTAGGGTTTGTTAGGTTTTGTTAGGTTTTTTACGGTTTTTACGGTTTTTTTAGTTGTTTGGGGTTTTATTTGTTTTTTTGGGGTTTTATGGGTGTGTTTGGATTATTTATGCTTTGTTATGGTTATTTTAGCATTTTTGGGGGGGTTTTTTGCATTTTGAGGGTTTTGAAGCATTTTTCAGGTTTTTGTAGCAATTGATAGGGTTTATGTAGAGTTGTATGTGGCATCAGTGTTTCATTAGGGTTCTTCAGGGTTATTAGGGTTCTTTAGAGTGTATTGGGGTTTCTTTTGAGGTTTTTTAGGGTTTTCTAGGGGGGTTTTAGGGGTTTTAAGGGTTTCATAGGGTTGGTTTGGGTTTTGTTAGGCATTTTTAGGCTTTTTAGGGGATTTTTAGCATTTTTAGTGGTTTTTATGTTTTTAGGATTTTTTGAGATTTTTTGAGGGTTTTTAGGGCTTTTAGGTTTATTTTCAGGTTTTTCAGTTTTTTCTATTTTTAGGGGTTTTAGGATTTTTTAGGGTTTTTAGGGGTTTTAAGGATTTCATTGGGTTTTTAGGGTTTTTTAGGGTTTTTAGGGTTTTTTTGGGTGTTTAATATTTTTTGTAGGGTTTTGTCATGTTTTCAGGGTTTGTTAGGGCTTTTTTTTGGGAATATTAGCATTTTTAATGGTTTAATAGCATTTTGGTTTTATATTTGGGTTTTTATGTATTTTGTAGCTTTTATTGGGGTCTAATAGGGTATTTATGGTTTATTACAATTTATTAGTGTTTATTAGGGTTTAGTAGTGGGTTTTAAGGTTTATTAAGATTTATTATGGTTTATTATTGGTTGGTAGGGTTTGTTAGGATTTATTAGTTCTGATTAGAGTGATTTATGGTTTCTATGGGTTTGTTAGGGTTTCTAAGGGTTTGTTAGGGTTTCTATGGGTGTGTTAGGGTTTCTAAGGTTGGTTTAGGGTTTTTATGGGGGGGTTAGGTTTTCTAAGGGTGTGATATGGTTTCCAAGGGTTTCAAAGGTTGTGTTAGTGTTTCTATGGGTGTGTTGGGGATTCTAAGGGTGTGCTAGGGTTTCTAAGGGTGTTTCATGGTTTTTGAAGTGTGTGTTAGAGTTTATAAGGGTGTGTTAGTGTTTATTATGTTTTCTTAGGGTTTTGATAGGGTTTTTAGGGGTTTTATGGTTATGTTAGGGATTCTTATGGTTTCTTAGGGGTTTTTCAGGGTTTTTGGGTTTTTTGTCTTTATTGGGGTTTCCTAGTGCTTCTCGGGGTTTGTTAGGGCTTGTTAGGGTTTGTTAGGGTTTTTTAGGCTTTTGTATGTTTTTAGGGTTTTTTGGGGGTTGTTAGGGTTTGTTAGGGTTTGTTAGGGTTTGTTAGTGTTTATTAGGGTTTGTTAGGGTTTGTTAGGGTTTTGCGTAGTTATTAATGGTTTTTAGTGTTTATGGAGTTATTCATGGTTTGTTAGGGTTGTTTAGTTGTTCATGGTTGTCACATATGTGTAGAGCCAGTCGCAAGCTTCAATTTGATATGTGGTATAGGTGAAACGGACTCCAAGAGCATATGTTATGGTCATTTGGATGTCTTAAGGACCTTTTGGGTCTTTAAGAACATGATAAGATGTTCCTATTGGTCACATATTTGTAGATCTAGTTGAAAGCTTCAATTTGATATATGGTAGAGGCAAACCGGACTCCCGGTGTAGAATTTATGGTCTTTTCGAGGGTTTAAGTACCTTTTCGGGCCTTCAAGGATGTGAGAAGATGATTCAATGGTTATTGGAGTATAGGTCTAGCCTCAATATTTGATTTGATATGTGGTATCGGCAAAACGGACACCCATAGAAGAAGTTCTTGCAAAACGGACACGATAAGACAATGTTTTGACCATCCAAAGGGATTTTGTGCCTTTTGGGGGTTGAAGAATGTTAGAAAGGGTTCCAGTGGTTACCAGAGAGTATATCTTTTCACAATATTTGATTTGATATGTGGTAGAGTAAAAATGAACACGCGTAGCTGAATGTATTATCGTTTTAAATTGAGCAACCCTCCTAGCGCCTAAAAACATAAGAACCCCGCAACTAACTAAAATAGGCATAACTTCTCCATAGAGTGTACGTTTGAGTGTTGTGACTAGTAAAATCGAAGCTCATGAGATGAGTGAGGACCAATTATAATAAAAATATTGAGAAGATCAATGAAACAGAATATATATTAGTTATACCACTCTAAAAAAATTCCAACTTCAAACGGCCATAACATTCACTCCAGTTGTCCGTTTGAGCTCTACCACATATCAAATCAATGAATGTGAATAGATCTATGCAGAAGGATAACTTGAACAAAATTCAACACATGTTTGGGAACCTAAAATCCCAGAAACCTATTATAAGTCCTCCAAAACTCCATTTTTGTGTTCGGATCCCTGTCAAAATTTTCTTAAAACGGTCATAACTTTTGATCTGTGTGTGTCTTCAGCCTCCAACACCTGTTTTTATCGTAGTTCATTCCATGAGATTTAGTTTGACTATTCATAGAGTGGAAATGAACACCTGAAGAAGAAGTTATGCCTTTTTTAATGACTCTGTGATTTGATAAGTTTTTTGAGACACCATTACTAGCACTTTTTTCATATCTTCTGTTTTTTCAAACAACTGTAACTTATTATTACTATTATTGTAATTATTACTATCATCATCTCATGAAAATGAACATGCACATGCACGTGCGTTATTATTATATTCTTATTACCATGCACGTGCACATGCAATGCACACACGTTATTTTATTATCACATGTGTTGTTATTATTATTGTTATTATTATTATTGTGGTTGTTGTTGTTGTTGTTGTTGTTATTATTATTATAATCACATGAAAATACACATCCAAATTCACATACATGCACATTCAATGAACGTGCATTATTCTATTATCACATGCATTGTTATTATTAAAATTGTTAATAGTATTATTATTATCATCATCATCATCATCACATGCAAATGCAATGCACATGAGTTATTATTTATTACCATACACCAGCACATGTAATGCACATGAAATATTCTATTATCATATGCATTAGTACTACTACTATTATCACCACTACTACTACAATTATTACTACATCTATTATTATTACTATCATCACATGAAAATGTAGATGCACGTGCATTATTATTTATTATTTATTACCATGTACATGCATATGCAATGCACTTGAATTATTATTTTATTATTATTATTATTATTATCATCATTATCATTATTATTATCATTATCCCATGCAAATTCCCATGTATGTGCGTTGTTATTTATTATTTATTATGATGCACTTGCACACGTTATTATTATTTTTATTATTACAATTAGTATTATTAATATTATCATCAAATGTAAATGCACATGCACATGCATGCGTGTTCTTATTTATAATTTACTACTATGCGCGTGCACATGAAACGCACTTGCGTTATTCTATTATTATTATTGGTGTTGTTGTTGTTGTTGTTGTTTGTATCATCAAATATAAATTCACATGCATGTGCAATGTTATTTATTATTTATTACCATGCATGTGCATGCATCATTATCATTATCATTACATGTAAATTGAAATGAACCTGCGTTATTATATATTATTTATTATCTTGCACATGCAAATACAATGCACTTGTGTTATTCTATTATCAAATATGTTATTATTATTTATTCTAATGCATGTGAACACACAATGCACGTACGTGATTCTATTATCACATGTGTTATTATTTATTATTCATTATCATTCACATGAAAATGCACATTCATGTGGACTTGGTTATTATTTATTGTTTATCACCATGCACATGCACATGCACATGCACATGCACATGCCCTTGTATGTGCATAATTATTTATTATTTATTATAACTCACATGCACATACACATGCAATTCACATGCATTATTATTTATAATTTATTATTTATTATCATTCACATGAAAATGTGCAGGCATATGCACATGCACGTGCATTATGATTTAATATTTAAACCATGCACATGCATATGCACATGCACATGCAATATTACTACTATTATTATTAGAGGTATTTTTAGGGTTTACAATCATTTTTTAGGATTTTTAGGTGTTATTAACATTTATTATGGTTTGTTAGTATTTTAGGGTTTTAATGGTATATTAGCGTTTTTAGGGTTTGGTGGGGGTTATTAGGATTTTATTAGGGTTTATTATGGTGTGTCAAGGTTTAATACGGTTTATTAGGTATTTTTAGGGTTTTATTATGATTGAGTTGGGTTTATTAGGGTATGTTATGGTATATTATGGTATATTTGGGTATGATTTGGATTTATTAGGGTTTATTATGGTTAATTATGGTTTATTAATGTTTAAGAGGGTATATTATGGTTTTTTAGTGTTTATTAGTTTTTATTCAGGTTTATAAGCACTTTTAAGCTTTCTTAGGTTTTATTAGCATTTATTAGGCGTTTTAGGGCTTTTTAATGGTATATTTGTGTTTTATAGGTTTAAGTGGTGTTTATAATGGTTTATTATGGTGTGTTAAGGTATATTAGGGTTGAGTAGGTATTTTTTGGGATTTATTACAGTTGAGTCGGTATCTTAAATGTTTTATTTGGGTTTATTAGTGTTGAGTATGGTTTATTAGGGTTTGTTAGGGATTTTAGGTTTTCCTAGGTTTTGTTAGTGGTTTTATTAGGCTATGTGAGGGTTTTTTAGTTTTTGTTAATATATATGAGGGGATGTTATGACTTTTTAGGTTTTATTAGCGTGTTTTTAGTGTTTGTGAGCATTTTTAATGGTTTATTAGCTTTTATTTGAATTTATTATGGTTTATTAGGGAAACTAGGGTTTTTTAATGGTTTGTTTGCATTTTTTTATTGGGGTTTAGTTGGGTTTTATTAGGTTTTGTTATGGTGTGTCAAGGTTTATTAGGATTGAGAAGGTATTTTTATGGTTTTATTAGGGTGTATTAATTTTTATTAGGGTTTATTAGGGATTTTTAGGGTTTATCAGGGTTTGTTAGGGGTTTATTAGTTTTTTTGTTTTATTAGGATATATTAGTGTTTGTTAGGTCATTTTAGATAATATAGTGTGTTTTTATTGATTGTGGGCATTTAGTTTTTGTTTGTGGGCATTTTTAGGGTTTCGTAGGTTATATTAGAGTTTATTATGGTTTATTAGGGTTTCTAGGGTTTTTTAAGGTATATTAGCATTTTTTGTCTTCATTTGGTTATATTAGTGTTTTTAGGTCTTTTTAGGTAATATATCCTGTTTTTATTGGTTGTGATCATTTTTTTATTGTTTGTGAGTTTTTTTAGTGTTTATTAGGTTATATTAGAGGTTATCTGGGTTTCTATGGATTTTTTAATGTATACAAACATTTTTTTCTTCATTAGGGTATTTTTGGGTTTTATTAGGGGTTATTATGGTGTGTTAAGGTTTGTTAGGGTTGAATAGGGTTTATTTGTCTTTATTTATGGTTCGTTAGGGCTTTTCAGGGTTTGTTTGGGGTTTATTAGGGTTTATTTGTGTTTATTTGTGTCTATTAGGGTTGGTTAGGTTTGTTTAGGTTTTCTTAACGTGTTTTAGGGTTTATTATGTTTTATTATCATTTATTAGGGTTTATTAAGTATTTTTGGGGTTTTATTAGGTTTGAGTAGAGTTTCATAGGGTTTTTAGGGATTATAAGGTGTTTTTAGGGATTAATAGAGTTTATTAAGAGTTTATTAGGGTTTAATTTTTTATATTATGATATATTATGGTTTAATATTTTTGAGGGTTTTAAAGCGTCTTTAGGGTTTTTTGTAGCATTTTTTAGGGTTTGTGTAGTGTTGTTAGAGTTTATGTAGCATTTTTGTTGTTTATGTAATGTTTTTAGGGTTTAGTTTGCAGTTTTAGATTTTATGTATCATTTTTAGGCATGATGTAGCATTTATGTTGCATTTTTTAGGGTTTATGTAACGTTTTTAGGGTTCATGTAGAGTTTTATGGTTTATATTGTGTTTTTAGGTTTTATATAGCATTTTTTAATGTCTATGTTGCGTTTTCTAGGGATTATGTTGTGTTTTTTAGGGTTTATGTTACATTTCTAGGGTTTATGTACTACTTTTAGGGTTTATATAGCACTTTTTGGGTTTATGTTGCGTGATTTTGTTTATGTTGTGTTTTTAGGGTTTTTGTTGCATTTTTAAGGGTTTATGTAATGTTTTTAGGGTTTATGTATCTAGTTGAAGCCTTTTTAGCGTATTAATGGTTGTTTATGGTTTGTAGTTTTTTTAGGGTTTTAAGTGTTGTTAACGGGTTTTTTATGGTTTTTTATGGTATCTGATGGATTTTTAATGGTTTTTTTGGGGGGTTATGGGTTTATTTGGTTTTTGGGATTGATATGGGTTGTTAAGGTTTTTATTCAGTTTTAGGGTTTGTTTGGGTATTGTAGCAGTTTTCAGGGTTTATATAACGTGTTTTAGCATTTTTTTTTTGTGTTCTTTAGGGTTTTTAGTGTTCTTTAGAGTTTAATATGGTTCTTTAGGGTTTATTAAGGTTATTTAGGGTTTATTAGTGTTCTTTAGGATTTGTTACAGTTTATTAGTATTTTTTTATTGTATATTAGGGTTTTATTGAGATTTTGTAGGCATTAATAGATTTTTCTAGGGTTTATCAACCTTTTTTAGGGTTATTTAGGGTTTATTAAGGTTTATTAGGGTTTATTTTATTTATTAGGGTTTAGTAACATGTATTTGGGATTATTACGATTCATTAGGGTTTATTATGATTTGTTTGGGTTTATCGCGGTTTATTAGTGGTTTTTTATGTTTTGTTTTAGTTTGTTAGGACTTATTTGGCTATGTTTGGATTTGTTACGATTTATTTGGGGCTGTTAGGGTTTGTTAAGATTTATTTTGGGGTTATTAGGGTTTGATTGGGTTTATTAGTGGGTTATAGGGTTTTATAGGCTATTATTCAAAGGGTTTTGTATCTTTTTGTCCGGTTTATTAGGGTTTTTAGTGATTATTAGGGTTTACTATGGTTTAATAGTGTTTTTTATTATATATTAGGGGTTTTAGGGCTTTTGTAGCATTTATTAGGGTATAATAGAGTTTGTTTGGGTTTATTATATGCTATTACAATTTGTTAGTGTTTATTAGGGTTTTTAGGGCTTAATAGTGGGTTTTAGGGGTTATTAGGGTTTATTAGTGGTTCTTAGTGGTTATTAGTTGTTGTTTGGGTTTGTTAGGTTTTGTTAGGGTTTTTAGGGTTTGTTACGGTTTGATTTAGTTGTTTAGGGTTTTATGTGTTTTTTTGGGTTTTATGGGTGTGTTTGGATTTTTTATACTTTGTTAGGGTCCTCAAAAATCCACAAAGGAAAATTCACCCAAATCCCCCAAAGAATTGGGGAAAATAATCAAAGAAGATACACAAAAAGGACCGGTCTATGAACCGGTCCATCGAAGCGCAACATGGCTGGGCACCGCGAGGCACCCCCTCTGCGAACCATTGTCATTCACGAAATGGAGGTGGAGAGCCTCCGCGATCACGAGGTAGGATGGGCGCCAGTCCGGTTCACTATCAAGAACCACCCCAACTGCAGACCGCGTTGACCAACTCAAGCCGCACACGCTGTTGTTCGCGGAATAGAGGTTGAACCCTCTGCAGCCGTAGAGCACTCCCTGAGTTCACCTCGTGGAGGGGGGAGCATTCAATACCCACCACGAATCGCAAATTGTCCAAGTCAGCTGTGAACTGGGTGTTTGGTTATGGGCCGCCGCAAAAGGCACCGCGTGGCCACAGATACATTCCTTTCTCCACTCTATAAAAGGAGACGAAGGGGGAAAGAAGAAGGGATCGGAGAACTGGAATCAGATTCGGAGGGATTGGAGATTCGGAATGAGATCTGTTGAAGGAAGGCATCAGATTTTGCAAACAGCGAAATTCCCATCCGTGAACCACATCAGGTATATGAATTAAGAAGGAATTGGAAAACGCATAATAATTTGGTTAACGGTGAACCTAAAATAACAAGAAAAGGAGTATCGCGAACCATACCCCCTCCGTGGATGACTTCCCCGCGGACCAGGGAGTTTATGCCTCTTTTCCCATCTGTCGTACCGCGTAGCACCCTCCTCCGCGGGCGAAGCCCCGACCGATGAGCCTCCGATCGGCGCCGCCCTTGGCCGCCACTGCCTGCTTGGAACCCTTCGCGAACCACCCTGGTTCACAGATTGAACCCGAAGCCATGGACCACCCTGGTTCATGGATTGAACCCGAAGCCGCGAACCACCCTGGTTCACGGATTGAACCTGAAGCTGCGAACGACCCTGGTTCGCAGACGGCTTATCCAGCCACATGGAAATTCCCCACGTGAAGGGTGCCACCACCCATACCTCTCTATGGATCGCCAAATACTTCAGTGTTCTCATTTCCAGTGCCAGGTAAAATCCTTCCGATCCAGCCAGGTCCTCCGCGACTCCCTCATTGGCCTATTCATCGACCCCAAGTCGAGGTCTCCACCAGAGCCACCGGATCCACGTGGTATAACTTTCAGGCACATCAGTGCACCATTTTGAGTTCACATACCCATGGTAAACAGGGGTAAAGGGGTTTCCCCGACCATTGAGCATATTCCCGAAGCATTCCTGGGTTCACATTCCCACGGTAATGTGGATTCTGAGCTTGGGAATCCCCTTTCTACCCCTCCACATGTTGAGGGTTCCTCAGATATGGTAAATTAGCCATCAGAAGGAATCCCTTGTGCACTGCAAGAGAGGAGATGGGCACAAGAGCACCCCCTTTCCCTCTCCCGAAGGGCTTTTTCACCCCGGGTGTCCATCTCGGAGTAAGCCCCGACCTTCTGGGTCTCCTAAGAGTGTAAGCCCCAATTCATCACCCTGGTCCGCCCTCATGCATAAGCCCCACTTTGCTTCTCACGGACGCACCTTTCGCGATGTGATCCCCTGGTCCCTGCTGCCTCTTGTTTCTCACACCGAGCATGACTCACGTGGGCTTAGAGTAAGCATCGACCATGACATCCTCCTCTAGGCCTCCTCAGAGTGTAAGCCGCACTATGCGAACTACGGGGACTTTGATCCATGCCAAAGCATGGTACGTAGGAAGCCTCCACGAGGTTCAAGCCCACCACTCGGTCGTTTCTTCACGTCGAGTTCCACCCTCCTCCAGAATGACGTTAAACTGTATATGCGAACTACGAGGACTTTGATACATGCCAAATCATGGTACGTAGGAATCCTCCACGAGGTTCAATCCCACCACTCGGTCGTTTCTACAAGTCGAGTTCCACCCGCTTCCAACATGACGTTAAACTGTATATGCGAACTACGGGGACATTGATCCATGCCAAAGCATGGTACATAGGAAGCCTCCATGAGGTTCAAGCCCACCACTCGGTCATTTATTCATGTCGATTTCCACCCTCATCCAGTATGACATTAAACTATATATAAGAACTACATGGACTTTGATCCCCGCCTCCTAGACTGGGTACGTAGGAAGCCTCCATAAGGTTCAAGCCCACCACCCATCGGACCACCTGGTCTCTCTTCATGTCAGTTACCCAACACCTATCTGAACTAAGTGGACTTTGATCCCTGTCTCCTAAGTAGGGTACGTAGGAAGCCTCCCTGATGTTCAATCCCAACAACCAGTCGATCTGATCATATCCATATTGGTTCACCGCGCTACTCCTAGTGCTTCCTCAGGCGAGTTCCAACCCTTCGGGGTCATTAATCAAAGGAGGGATGGTAAACCTCGGGCATAAATGATTCCGAACCCCTCTGTCTAGTTGACCATTTCCCACCAAGGTAAAATCTGAGGATACTATGTTTGGGTATAAACCAAATATTCGCAAACATATGAATACGTCTTAAATCTATAAGGGAGTCCCAGAACGGGAAATAATTCCCCCCAAAAAAGGTGTGATGATCCCGACTTCCCATCCTCTCGACCAATGTGAGTTTTTAAGAGTCGCTGGTCGGACCATCCAGTGAATGCCTGCCTTTGGAAAGCAGGTCCATCAATCATTGGATATGGAGCCATTGGGAATTTTGTGGCCAAAAACCAGAACGAAACAAAAAATGGTGAGCCCGACATGAATCTTTAACCAAACATGATTGATTCAACTTAATCCCACCCTGTTCCCCTCTATGCTCTAAAGGAGGGGCAATCAAGGTCGTTAATTACGCATGGGAATATGAGATTCTTCTTTGACGGGTTTTCTGCTTGTATTTGCTAAAATGTTTCGCATACACTACTTTCAAAACTCTCTTAAATCTAATGGAATCACAAAGGAACTCACAATTTTGTGCTTCCAATGACGCAAGGACGAGACTTCCTCAACAATGGAGGACCCTGTCACCCACCCAGCGTCTTCAACGCTGGGTTTCAGACGCACTGATCTGAGAGTACCACATGAATGGTACTCTCCCAATGGTGGAGGTGGCCATGAACGGCCTCCAATACATCAAGATTCG
The DNA here is from genome assembly GCA_963277665.1 of Viscum album. Classification (NCBI taxonomy): domain Eukaryota; kingdom Viridiplantae; phylum Streptophyta; class Magnoliopsida; order Santalales; family Viscaceae; genus Viscum; species Viscum album. The sequence goes on along the minus strand of CAUJRU010000004.1, from coordinate 5,656,885 downwards.
TCGGTCGCCTGCCAGCAACGACCACAAAGGAGGATCCAGACAACCCCTGTCACGGTCTCCAACAGTTTCGGGAGCCTATCCCCGGAATGGTATAATGCATACCTCCCTTATTTTAGGGATGTGGATGAGGTCGACGTTGAGGACTTCATCCCTGTCGAATGTGGGTTCCGCTTGAAGTCCCCACCAGAAGGCGTCATCGCGGTCACGCCGCGACTCAACATCCTCACGTTGAGGAGGATGTTTCCCCGAGGATTCAGGCCCACGCTCCCCGAGCTCCGACCCCTCGGACTGCCCGACGAGGGCCGCAGACGTACAATCGGGGACCGGTCATCACCCTGGTTCCTGAGGTGGAGCTCTGCTGCTCAGCGACGGAGACGTACCACAAACAGGCACCTACACCTGTTCGCTCCTCGCAAGCCCACCATCCAGACACGGCGGCATCGTACGAGCCGACACACATCCCCGCCGAGCTCCATCAAGCCTTTCGCTCATGCAGGACGACACTTACCAGGTAGGAACCTCTCCCTGCACAGGGTCATGAAGCCCACTAGCTTGACATGGTGGAAACCCGGCACCTACAGGACTAGCTCCTGGTAGTTTCTCCAGACGCCCTCCATCCTAATATGGTGGCGATAAACAAATCCCGCCACCCAGATGTGGCAGCATATCATAGGCGGGCACGTCTCCCCGCAAGGCCACCAACTCGATATGGTGGTAAACCAATATATGTAGGGCCAGCTCCCTGCGGATGCATGTAAAGTCCGCCACCCTGATGTGGCGGCAAACGGAGAGCGAAACCGGTGTATCTCGGTATAGGGGCAGACTCGTTCACCTGCCCTGACATAGGAGAATTGTCAGTACCCACTGACCATTGGAGGACCGGAGCAAGATATTCCTACTCTGATACCGGAATGGGCCTTCATACCCGTTCCATCCAAAGATGTCTCTTTACATATCCTGGCAATGATGGAGGAGCAGGTATCGATCCCAAATCATATCTTGCGGGCATTCCATAATGTAATTGCATCGGCGGAAACAGCAAGGAATCGGGCCTGTGAGCCCATCTCCCCAATTGAGGCGACTTATCTAAGACATGAGATAGCCGCCTCAGAGCATATCTGCATCCCTGCTTCATCCCAGGAGGGTTGCCTACTATATTCCATGATGCAAGGGCAACCAGATCGAGCAACTTCACTCGCTCCAACTGGGGGACACCCGTCCATCACGGTGGATGCTCTAGAGCAGGCATATATCACTGCTAAAAGTCAAGATGTTCATCGGTGTATCCCGAAAACATCATGGGATCCAATTAGACAGGGACCCGAAAGAGGTGAAGGCCATTTTCAACAGCAGACGGTCCCTGCTGCCCGCAAAAGAGCACCCCAAACGCGCCGAAGGCAGTCGGAAAATAAAGAGCAGGTTCATGACTCTGCTCTGCTGGAAGCTGGGGTTTCCGACGCCGCTAAGCATGCATCAAAAGATCAAAACCCTGCCCACCCATTACCATATTATGGGAGTGGAAGTAGCAGTTGTGGTGGTCCTCCCCGCAATGTCTCTACCAGCAGCTCTGAAGGTCCTCCCCAGAGCACCCGTGGGGGCCTCCCCCGCGGGCATATAACAATCGGTCACGAGAGCTTATCTCTTGATGCGAGTCATGGAAACCCTCCATGTGACCAGAGGATCGAGTAGCAAGAAGGCCCTCCACTTGCTACGGTCCACCCTAAAGGTCCTTCATGAGATATACACTGCAATCACTCTCCATGCAGTGGGATTACAGATTATGATGGTAGTCCTCGCTATCATAGTGGCAACTATGGAGGCCCTCCCCATAGTGACGTCTCATCACGACAATAAGGCCCTCCCCTTGTTGTGTCCTGCCTTGAAGGTCCTCCCCTAGGGTTACGCTGAAATAAAACTCCACACTACCAGGCATCACGTCATGGTGGTAGTCCTCGCCACCCTGATAACGGAGGTCCTCCCCGTAGGGACGTCGAGCAACGAGAAGGCCCTCCCCTCGTTGCGGTACATTCTGGAGGCCCTCCCCAAGATGTATCCCAAATATATTCTCCCTACGGTAGCAGAAATGGTAGTCCTCTCCATTTCGGCAGTTGTGATGGTAGTCCTCGCCCCCATGAACGCCATTGCGAAGTTCCTCCCCGCATTGGACCCAAGAAACAAGGAGGTCCTCCCCTTGTCGCGGTCTATCCTAAAGGTCCTCCCTAGGATGCACGTCGAACGGCAAGCCATGATGGTCATCCTCACCATGATGGCAGTTGTTGTGAAGGTCCTCCCCGTAACAACGCTACGCATCCAAAAGGTCCTCCCCTTGCTGCAACATGCCTTGGAGGTCCTCCCTAGGGTGTGCACTATAAAATTCCTCTATGCAGTGAATCATTTGGCAGTAATGGTAGTCCTCTCCATTACGACCGTCATTGCGAAGGTCCTCCCCACGATGACATATTATATCGACAAGAAGGTCCTACTCCTGCCGAATCAAGCACCGAAAATCCCTCGTATGCCGAGGAACTCAGAAGGAGGGGATCGAGCAAGTCAGATTCCCAGTTTGTCGCTAATGACACCCTTCTTCGATCAGGAGTCGTTCTAGGGCCGTGTTCATCTTCTGAACCACCTAAAAATCACCCACAAGACAATTCGATACCTACCGGTCCCACTGCCTCCGACTATAGTGAGAGCCTTAGTTGGGCTGACCAGGTAGAGGATTCACTGGAGGAGGAGTATGCCGATATGTTGCACCTGAGGAAATGACTGGCCATGAATGATATAACAGTCATGTTTTGGCCCACAACAACCTCTCAGTATGACATACCCAGGGTGTTGTTGGAAGAATGCATGCACGACATCCGCCGTAATATATGGATGACCCTCCACCGGCTGAAATCGAGCTTCCTACCCTATGATGGGTATATATACCACGTCAAGATGATAGGGGACCTCTCGCGACACATCAACCTGGAGGCCCTTTCCTTGACGCGACAACAACGCCCCGAGAGGTGCAAAGGGAATATGGAGGTAGCTTTCTTCCGTGCACTGCATGAATTGTGCCACCTCATCGGTGACGCCCCGACGAGAGTCCATATCAGGGGATGGGGGGAACACGGAGCTCTTCATTTCACTATGCTCCCCGCCTAGAAAAAACCCATTCGACATGGTATCGTGTAACATCGTCACATCGAGAGGGAAATTGGGTAGACCCCCTGTTCAGGAAAGGAAACACACCCAACAGAGTCATGCCTTGAGTAAGTCCCAGAAGTGTCAGGCCCGGCGGGAACAAGCCATTCAAGAACTCCTAAATCTGGCCACTGAGAGCATACAGTAGGCCTCTCACCTAAGAGAGGCCAATAAACAATCTCTTCCTGCCTCCCCAGAAGGGACTGATCCATAGGTGAATTCGGCACCATATCTGATTCACCCCCAGACGGGGGCACGCGAGATCAGGCAGGTCGCGATAGCCGCAGCCACTACCACAATCTAGGGTCAACCCCAGCCTACAGGGATGGGGGAATTTTTAACAACAAATTCCCTCATAAGACCAATAAAATCGGGAAGAGACTCAACGTCTAGGGAATGGAGCCAACCCCAGCCCTCAGGGCTGGGAGCATTATTACCCCCTCAACAACAACCTCCCCCACGAGAGTCGGTATTCTATCGTCTAGGGAGGACAGTCAGAAGAGGAGGTTCATGTCCTATCCCATCATATGAATCATCATCCCCTCTAAGAGGAAGGCGCACCATAAGGTCGCATCAAAGAACTCTCCGCATCACCCATCGTCAAGAGGTCTGAGGGAAATCCCAGGTCATGAAAGGGAAGGCCAGCCAAAGACACGGGAGATCCTCTTCCTATTTGGAAGATGACGTCCCCACCACCCCACAATATGCGTTCTTCAACGCCATAAGGGCTAATCTCGTGGGTTACACCAGAGAAAATAAAAATAAGGAGGGATCGGGAGATGACGGTTTCGGTCAGGCTGTGACTCACAACGAACCTCCAGGTGTGCACACCCGGAAACAGAGGGTTGCCTTAAATATGGAAGCCCCTTCAGCTAACCTCCATCCACCTACCCTACAAGATTCCAACAAGGATAAGTATAAAGGAATTATTACCCTTAAACCGTCCCCTTCTCTTGATAAAAATGATCCACTCGCGCTCGAAGAGAGGTTCGCTTGATAGGAAGAAGAGATGATAGAATTGAGGCGGCCTAACGCCGAGCTGCTCCAGAGGAACCGCATTATTGAAAGTGCATCCCAAGAAGAGCCATGTCATGAACTCCCAACAAGTGCACCTCAAAGGCTAAGGCTTTCCCCGGAAAACGAAGCACGATCAGGGCTCCTGCCCATTGAGGCACCTGGTTCGTCCAACTATCTAAACGGGGATGATGAATACCAGGATTTCCCTCTACTTAGGAGGCAACCGAAGCAAGCATGCCCTAACCCTCCGATGGTACCCCGAATGGAATATGCACCCTTGGTTCCGGCCAATCCGGATCCTCAGGCAATGCCTCGGGCTACGCCTGCCCAGGAACGGGCCCAACAGGATGTAAACTAGGGAATCACCAACACCATCGAGGCACTAACAGCTTGATTGGAAGTGATGGAAGGTCGATGCACTCCGATACAACCGAAGGGGAAACCCTACCCAGATTGGGTGACCAACACACCACCTCCACCCAATTTTTGGAGCCCTGTGTTCTCCATATTCAATGGATCAGGCGATCCAGAGCAATATTTGATGCACTACGCATCCTATCGCGACCCTATGATGGGGACTCTAGAACAAAAAGAAGTAGTGAAACTCAGATGATTCATATGGACCTTGCAAGGATCCGACTTCATCTAGTATACGAGTCTGTCAGCCCAGTCGATAAAGAGCTGGGAGGACCTTCGGCAGCAGTTCCTATTCCATTTTAGCTCAACATTGCCTAAAACGATGGTCAGCGATCTCATAAACTGCAAGCAGAGGGAGAATGAGAGGGTCTCAGATTTCATCGCCAAATGGAAAGGGCTGACCTATTCTCTGAACAGGACAATGCCTCAAGATGAGATGCTAGCCATATGCATCAATAATCTTAGAGATGAGCTGTGAACACCGCTCATACCAGTGGAGTGCACCACTAGCTTCTGCCATCTCTCGGCCATTTCCCAGAGAATTGAGGACTCCCTGCAGCGGACAAATTCAATGTACCAAATAGCCTCGCATGATCTACTGAAAAGAGACCCTAGAGCTGAAGCATTCGCTGTCACACTCAAGCCGGCCCCTGTGCCCACTCCACCGCTCAGGCCTCCACCAAATCTTTAAGGGCCCCATGCATATCAGCGGTCGCCCCCGCCTAAACGGGATGATCAGAAAGGACCGAAGCGGAACAAGTTTGAGGAGCGAAGACAAAAATTATACTCGTTCCGTGACGATCAAGTTCGTGGCTACTTCATTTCCGCCATGAACTGCAACTTTCTCAACCTCCTAGAGCTGAGGAGACCTGAAGAAGTCAGCCGCGATGACAGGCCAGATTACTGCCCCTACCATTGGATGTTGGGGCACATTATCCGAGAGTGCTTCATCTTCAAGGACCTCTTGTAGAGGATGGTAGATTCCGGACATGTCGAGCTGGGACCACCCCCAGCACATGTGGCATGTATCTCTACCACCAACTCTGACAAAAAGGAGGGGTGGCAGAATGTCACCTGCAAGAAGGGGTAGAAATTTAACAACTAGATGACTCAGAAGACTATCAACCGCGCCCAGGGAATACTCCGAGCTCAACTACAGTAGCCGGTGTTGCCACCAGCGGCCCCTAGAGCCGCAAAGCTGACCGCATCGGCCTCACAACCCTCCACAAGCCGGTCATCCAAACGGAGTCAAAGGAGGAAACAATAACAAGAGGAGCAGTCCGCAATGGGGACAAAGTTAGTCCCGACCCTGGAAGACTTTATGCCCTCAAATTTGGCACCACAGGCACGGACCCACCAAACGACACCATCAGAGACAACCGACCAGGTTGACCTGTCAGAGGATGTAGAGCCAATATTTGGTTCTATCAACATTATCCATCTCATGGAATCATTCCCTGATGAAGGGTATGATTATGAACCTGAGTTTCCTGCACGAGGAGCTGGTAGGAGGAATCACAGAGGCAGGGGATACCAGGGGAGGCGCAGCCGCGGCCGAAACCAACCCAACAGTTGGACCCCGGCCCAGACCATCAATATTGCGGAAACCCGTGGGAGATCCCTTTAGCGGACTCAGTAGGAGAGGGAATGCCCCTCCACCTCCACAAGCATCCACTCTGGCCCTATTGTTCTGTGATACCCACCAGAGGAGGAGCAAGTGTCTGGTCACCTAGTGCACACAAGTAGACCGGCTAGGCCAAGTTCTCAAAATGTAGGAACACCATCGACATCCATCCCCGCGACCGGTCCCTCCTTGTCGAATGCTCTAGCTCCCAAAGCACCCGCTAAGACCCTCCCTCCAACGGAGAAGCATCGACCGCTGGAGCAAAAATACGACATCCTTAAGCAGCTGGCATCAGTACCAGCCAATTTTTCAATCCTGGATGCCCTGGGTTTGTCAGCCGACCATAGGGAGGTGCTTATCGAATCTTTGATCAGCCCCCAAGAATTTCAAGCCATGGTAGCTGTCGCCGAGATTTACAGGACAAAGACTGACACGGCTAAATGCAATGCGGTTATTTCCTTCACCAATCAGGACGAAGATGCCATCATGCAAGGACACATCAAACCACTATATGTGTCTGGCACGCTAAATGGTATTGAGATCTGGAAAGTCTTTATAGACAATGGCTCTGGAGTTAAACTCCTTCCTCTACGAACACTCCGCAAGTTGGGCTACATTAAGGACGATCTAATTCCCTCAGCCACAACTTTGTTGGGTTACGAAAAGAGTGAGCAGAAGCCAATGGGATAGATTAAGCTAAAGACCCATTTTGGTGACCTGGTATCCTACACGGAATTCCTGGTGGTCCGATAGAGCACAACATTCAATGCCCTGCTGGGAAGGCCATGGCTCCATAAGCACAAGGTCATTCCTTCATCCTACCACCAGTGTATCAAGTACTGTGTCAATGGACAAAGTGGGAAATTGCACGCCGAAAAGGCCCCTTTTTAGCTCTCCGAGTCACATTACATCGATGCCGGGTTCTATGAGAAAAAGAAGAAGAAGCCTTTGGTATACGACATCGACTAGATCCCTGCTCCAAATGGCCTGGAAATGGTCCCTGATGACCCCCTCATGCAGCTTGGCAGGGATTATGTCCTTCCCATCAACCGTGTTGAGAGTAGGAGTTCAAGTCCAGACATTCATTCAGATGACCTCATGAATTCAGCCACGATGGCTGAGCACGACAATGCGGGAACGTCTACAAACCCTCGATTTGGGGACGAATACTCATGCAGAGATGCCCACGATTCCTCTCCCTCAAACCCTTGATGGCTCAGACCGGAAACTCTCCCCTTGTCAGATCAAGAAGATGAGGACTTGGGAGAAGAAGAGGGGGAAGATCTCAGATATGCACCTCCCGCATTTGAGTCGGGTATCTCCACCACTATGGACGAGCTCAGGGAAATAAACCTGGGTACCGAAGAAGACCCGAGGCCCACTATCATTAGCGCAACCATGTCTCCCAAGGAACACGACGTATATACCTCCTTGTTAAGGAAAAATTGGGATGTCTTTGAATGGAATTACATGGAAATTCCAGGACTCGATCCTGAGGTAGCGACGCATCACCTGGGTCTTCTAGAAGACCACCGGGGCTACAAACTGGCCGCTAGAAGGACACACCCCTCACATGCTGCCAAGATAGAGGAGGAAGTTGATAAGCTCATTAAAGCAGGTTTCATCAGAGAGGTCCAGTACCCCATTTGGTTGGCCAACATAGTCCCTGTCATGAAAAAGAACAGGAAAATCCACGTCAGCATTGACTTCAGATACATTAATCTGTATTGTCCGAAAGATGACATCCTGGTTCCAATCACCGAGTTGTTATTCGATGTGATGGCCGGGTATGAGGCTCTATCCTTCATGGGCGGCTATTCCAGATATAATAAACTCAGTATGGCCCGAGAAGAAGAAGAATCAACTGGCTTCAGGGCCTCTCAACGGGTATTCTGTTACAGGGTCATGCCCTTTGGTCTCAAGAATACTGGCGCCACGTATTAGCATGCCATGCATCGGATATTTAAGTCGTTCCTGAGGAAATTCGTTGAATGTTACGTGGATGACCAAGTGGTCAAGTCCTGACAGTGCTCGGATCACCTGTAGGACCTTGAGACCATCTTCAACAAGCTCCGACAACATAGCTTGAAGATGAACCCCTTGAAATGCGCCTTTGGGGTTACCTCAGGGAAATTCCTTGGCTTCGTCATACGCCATTGCGGCATCGATGTCGACCCTAAGAAGACGAAGGCTATCTTGAGCCTGCCACCCCCTCGAAATCTCACAGAGATGAGGGGATTCCAAGGACACCTAGCCTATATTAGGCGATTCATATCCAACCTGGTAGGCAAATTTTTTCCCTTCACTAGGTTGATGAAGAAGGGGGTCACATACCAATGGATGAATGACTGCCAAGAGGCATTCGACAACTTGAAGAAGTACCGCTTAATCCCACCAGTGCTCATGCCCCCAGTAGAAGGAATTCCTCTCATTCTATATGTGACGGCCCTAGAACAGTCATTGGGAGCCTTCCTCACACAGAAGAAAGACGGCGGCAGTGAAAATAGTCTCTATTACCTCAGTCGAACCATGATTGATGCTGAGAATCGATACTCAAATTTCAAGAAGAGCTGTCTGGCCTTGGTCTACGTGGTTCAAAAGCTGCGACATTATCTGCAACATCATGAGGTCCATTTGATCTCGCGGAGTAACCCGCTCAAGTACATCCTCAGTCGCCTGATGCTAACCAGACGCCTATTCCAATGGGCAGTCATCCTGAACTATTCGACATCCGGTTCATGCCTCAAAAATCCATCAAGGGCCAGGCATTAACAAAAATTCTGGTAGAGCACCCTTCAACAGGGACCACTGCACTGGATGATGAACTACCTGATGAAGATATCTTCTCAGTTCAAGAGGAGTTCCCCACATGGGAAATGTACTTTGACGGTGCATCCAGAAGCCCCACCGGGAAGAGGATGGAGGATCCCAAATTCAACAAAGTGGGTCTGGGGATAATACTCGTGTCCCCAGAAAAGGAAGTTTTGCCGTATTCCTTCCTCCTTTCATAGGGATGTAAGAAAAAAGAAGCGGAATATCAAGCCCTCATTGTAGTCCTGGAACTTGCACTCCAGGTGCAAGTACAACACTTTAAGGTAAAAGGTGATTTGGAGCTGGACATCAAGCAAGTAAAGGGTGACTATGCTATTAAAAAGGAGGAGCTGATCCCCTTGTTTGACCATGTCCAAGGGTTAATGGCCGAGTTCTCCATAGAACCAACATTGACTTATATCCCCCGGTCCTAGAATGCTCAGGATGATGCATTAGCCAACGCGGCCATAGACCTAGCCGACCCAGACCAGGATGAAACGATTATCAGTATTGCTCACAGTCGAATGGTATTGCCATTTGTTCAAGCTAAGATGGAAGAGATCCACGAAGTCAGTCCTGTCCCCAAGCCATATGCTCCTGCTTTCGGCTGGAAATACCTTCAACAGGGAGAGCTTCCATCAGACAGGGCTGAATGAGAGAAAATACGGAGGAGGTCAATCAACATTGTCCTATATGGCGGCGCGAGTCAGCAAGAGGTCCTCTACAAATGAGGCCTCGATGGAGTGCTCCTCATATGCATTGACGGAGAAGAAACCGCTGCCGTCATGACTGAAGTACATGCAGGAGCGTGTGGAGCACATCAACTAGGGACCAAGCTCTCCCCTCAGGTTCGAAGGCTTGGGTACTACTGGCCCACAGTGGCCCGAGACTGCGAGAATTTTACCGCAAAATGCCACTCATTCCAGATTCATGCCAACTTCATACACCAGTCCCCGGAGTTACTTCATCAAGATAAGTACTCCTGGTTGTTTGCCGTCTGGGGGATGGATGTCGTGGGACCATATCCTCATGCCACGGCCAAATAGCTGAAGTATATCCTCACAGCGACAGACTTCTTTTCCAAATGGGCAGAAGCCATACCCCTCAAGGAAGTCAGGGAAAGAAACATTGTCATCTTCATGAAGACCAATATCATCACCAGATTTGGTGTCCCTCATACCATACTGACAGAAAACGGCACCAATTTCTGCTCTGCTGAGTTGGAAAAGCTCTACCACGAGTATGGTATCAAGGCTAACCACTCATCCCACTACCATGTAGTGGCCAACAGACAGATAGAAGCTTTCAAAAAGACCCTATCCAACATCCTCTAGAAAATGGTCGACAAAGACAAGACGTCATGGCCGAATAAACTCCTCCATGCATTGTGGGCTTATCGAACCACAATCTGCACCACTACTCGGTCTACCCCGTACTCATTGGTGTACGGCACAAAGGCGGTCCTTCCCATTGAACTCCAACTTCCCTCACTCTGTGTTGCCATATGTGATCGATTATCCAATGATGAGCAGTCAGAAAAGTGGCTAGGTGAATTGGAACAGCTAGACGAGAAGCGGCTACACACTCTGCACCACCTGGAAGTGTACCAGAACTGGATCACACGAGCCTTCCACAAAAAGGTCTGCCTCCGGTCTTTCTTGGAAGGAGAATTAGTGCTGGTCCTCCGGACCCCAATGATACCCGGCAAGAAGCCTCAAAAGCTGGAGCCCAAGTGGGAAGGACCATATGTTGTACACAAGGTCTACTCCAATGGAGCATATACCCTGATCTTCATGGACGGAAAATTTACAACCGCTCCTACGAATGCAAGATTCATAATGAAGTATTTCGCATAGAAACTGGATGGCCCTCATCCTGACCACATGATGTTAAACTGTATGGCCCACGTCCTGACCACATGAAGTTAAACTGTATGGCCCACGTCCTGACCACATGACGTTAAACTGTATGGCCTCCGTCCTCACCGCATGACGTTAAACTGCATGGAGTTCGTCATTACCGCACGTCGTTGAACTGCACGGACAAGGTGATCTAAAAACACCTTTTCCCCTGTGCACGGACCAAACCTGTATAGGGTGTATCATCTTTTAGAGAACTACGTGAGGCTTGATTCCTTCCCTCGTATGATACGTAGGGACGCCCGAATTCCACACCCTGGCCCAGCCACCTCAAAAAGAAAAAAAAATTCCCATTCCCCCCGTGTATGGACCAGACTTGCACGGGGTGTATTAACGTCCTCAACACATGATGTTAAACTATATGTAGTTCATCCTTAACGCACGTCGATAAACTGCATGGATGAAGAAGAGTAAAGAATACCCCTCCCCCGTGTATCGACCAAACCTGCACGGGGTGTACTCATCGTCCTAACCACATGAAGTTAAACTCTATGGACTCTGTCCTCACCGCATGGCGTTAAATGGCACGGATTCTAGAGAACTACGTATGGATTAATTCCTGCCCTTGCAGGATACATAGTGACGCCAGGATCCCCAGTCTTGGCCCAGCCCCCTGAATAAAAAATGCCTTCTTTCCCTCGTGTATGGACCAGACCTATATGGGTTGTACTCATTCCATAGAACTACACATGGCTTGATTCCTGCCCTCGTAGTATACGTAGCGATGCTAAGATCCCCAGTCCTAGCCCAGCCCCTTGAAAAAAAAGATGCCCTTTCCCCCCGTGTATGAACCAGACCGACACAGGGTATACTTCTCGTCCTTACCGCATGACGTTAAACTGCACGGACAATGATGTTAAAAATGACCCCTTCCCCCTTGTACGAACCAGACCTGCACGGGGCATATATCTTCATCCTTACTGCATGACGTTAAACTGCACAGGATTTTTCACCACCGCACAACGTTAAACTGCGCAGACCCCTTTTTTTCTTTCACATCGGGTCACCTTCGTCCTTACCTCATGACGTTAAACTGCATGGAGTTTGACCTCACTGCATGACGTTAAACTGCATGGACTTCATCACAACCCACCTAAGACACATGGAGATACGAGATGGAGATACTCCTTGCACATATGGATAAATCATTTCCATACATCAGACTCCACGACCTGGATAATTATGGATCTTCATAACCACTCATGTCCATCGGAGGTGGAAAGTCATCGACCTGTGGACACCTTTGTACGAATATGCATTCCTTTCCCTCAGTGGCTCTGCATATTGATATCCCTTGTCCTGTCTACCAAATGCAAGATTTCCACCGACAACGCTCTTCCATGCACCGTATGCTTACCAACCTTAGAGCCCCCATACCATACCTCTTGATCCAGAAGTTTATGGTGAAGTGGTTTACAAGTTCATTCCCCTTTTCACATTCATGTGTTTCCAGGGTTTCCCTATCTGGCCAGCCTGTGTGTCCGCCAGTGGTTCACATTGGAACCTGCATCAAAAAAATATCAAGCCAGGACTAGGCTACTTTCACTCAACATACAATTGCAGTGAAGATGTCTTCTGCATACCCGGGCACCATTATCCACACATGCCGAACTCTACACTGTAAGCAATCACAGATTCTCATAATCATTCATGGCCATCGGAAGTGGAAATTTATTGACCCGAGGACACCTTTGTATGACTATTCATACCATGCCCTCAGTGGATCTGCATAATGATATCCCCTGGCTCGTCCATCAAAGGCAAGATTTCCTCATGTGGTACTTCTCCTAGCTCCATACGCCTACCAGCCTCAGAGCCCCCACACCATACCTCCGGATCCGGGAAGGCTCAATGTTGCAGTTTATGACCTTAATACCCTGCCCTGTTCTAAGTATATTAGAACATGTTGGCTCAGTTATCCTTCGAGTGACTGCAAAAATAGTCACCCAATGGTCCGAGCTCTATGACCGATAAACTAGGAGTACCTCGCCCTTACTGCATGACGTTAAACTACATGGAATGAATGCACACCCCCACGTGAAAAAAGAGAGAAAAGATCAGCGCAGGGGGCTCTTTGAAACTCAACAACCGACCAGGGATGGGTATCCCCAACATGTCCAGACATTCTCCTGCCAAATGATAGACTTCATGGCCCAGATAATTTCGGATCCTCATAACCATTCATGGCTATCGGAAGTGGAAAGTCATCGACCCGTGGACACCATTGTACGACTATACATACCATGACCTCAGTGGATCTGCATAATGATAGCCCCTGGCTCGTCCATCAAAGGTAAGATTTCCACAGGCAATGCTCTTCCTAGCCTCATACGCTTACCGGCCTCAGATCCCCCATATCACCTTTCCTGATCCAAGAAGCCCTGAAACCATGATTTAAACCAATCACCCCCCCCCCCAACGTCTGGGGAATGTTGAGGTATTCAAGCCCAGTAACATTCTGATGAAGATAATCCTTTGAAAATATATCTCCATCCTTGTTGCATGACATTAAACTGCATAGAAACCTTTAAAAATATCCACGTCTTTGCCGCATGTCGTTAAACTGCACGAAATCCGTCCTCACTGCATGACATTAAACTGCACAACAACCTTTAAAATTTCCTCTCATCCTTGCCACATGATGCCAAACTACACGGATTATGTCCCAACCACATGACGATAAAACTACACGATCATACTCGTCATGGGTTCAATGAGAAACAGAGGCTTTTCTTCATCTTTCAGTGCATGGGTCAGACCTGCATGAATCACCGCCTCACACCAACGTGAGAAAGAATTACTTCACCTATTCTCAGGAAGTTTAGTCTAGATATTTCCCCAGTATTCGGGAACCCTCTCATCATAAACCATACTCTGCACTCAGAAAAAGCCGAACTCTCATAAGCCACCCCTGGTGGTTCCAAATCGCAAATTCCCTGAAGTTTCTCGGCTATTGGAAGTGGATAGTCTTTGAATTAAGGACACCTTTTTATGACTATGTGTACCATGTCCTCAGTGGCTATGCATATTGATCACCCTTGGCCACGTCTATCAAATGAAATATTTCCTTAGGCAATTCTTCTCTCCGTACACCTTTTGGCCTCTGAGCCCTCATTTCTATCCCGAGATTTGGAAACACTCTGAGCTGCAGTTTACCAACCTCTTCCACAATCCTACCTGAATGCAACGGAACGTCTATGACAACATTACAGAGAACCAGGATAAGTCGTTCCATTTCAGATGATGTCCCAGCTGCATGACATTAAACCGCGTTAAGCCTTAACCATCCCTTATGATAACTAAATGCATAGGGAGGTGGTCTCTGGACCACGCTCCTAGTTAGTACGGATGATCCCAAAACCCTTTTTGATTTCACACTCCCCTTCTGAGCCACCCCTGGTGGTTTTCATAATTTTCCATGCCACCCATCGTGGTTTCCATAATCCGGACTTCCATGAAGTCCCCTGGCCATCAGAAATGGATAAGTCTTTGACTTAAGGACACCTTAGTATGACTATGTATACCATTACCTCAGCAGCTTTGCATATTGATCTCCCCTGGCGCATCTACCAAAGGCATGTTTTCCTTAGGCAATGCTCTTCCTACCTCCGTAAGCCGACATAGCTCCCATGCCTTGAGACATGCCCTGCATGCCGCTCAAATTCAAACATGTTTGCCCCCACGTGCGTCTGAAGGGTATTAGGACATCTTTTAATCAGTTGAACCCCATTAGGGCCCCCGCCCCACCATATTTGGTCAAATATGTTCGACTTAAAACATCATTAATTATAGTCTTGTCGGTAGGACTTTAAACCGCTCACAAAAGAAAGAGGCGCAAAGCCTGTTAGGCCGAAAACCCGAAAAGGGAGACCTAAGAAAAAGTGGAGTTATACCCTCTGGGGCCATACCAAATGGGAGCAGCCAAAATAAGGGAATTAAAAGAAGAAAAAGACAAAAATTTTGTAGGGTTTTCCTATAAAACCCTAGAAATAGTCAGACTACGCTCGCTGGATCCCATGGTCCAGGCAAAAATTAGAGCTTGTTTTCATGAGTTATGATTACTTCTGATTCAGTGAATTGTTATTTTCACAAAAATTGTTCTAAGTAGCAATCAGATTCCACAGCAACGAGTGATTGATAGAGACTGTGTTTCGTTCGGACAAAAAAAAAGAGGAGGACATCCACAAGCCAGGGTCTCTCCTTCACAAAAAAAATAAAGGGGGGATAGAGGGGTAAGTAAAACAGGGGATATAAAAGTAGCTCTAATTGTTATAAAGGAGCCTGACTCGCTCTCCCCACCAGATCAGTGACTGCGCGGCGAAGGTCGTTGCAGGATTGTTCCAACACTGCCTTCTCCCTGGTTCCAACCTCATCCACCAGACGGATACACTCCACTACGGTTTGGAGATCGTTGATCCCTTTTCTAGTAACTTCAAGATGACCAGTCATAGCCTATAACTGATCCCTCAGCATCACGGCCCGTTCTTCGCATTCATGTAACTCAGAGGATAAGATGGTCGCCTGATCTCGAGAGATCGGCTCCCATGCCATCAGTTGATGGGGCTTTGTTGTGGTTTCCTCCAAGGTTTGGGCTCCATAGTGATTGGTCTCGAAGTGAGAAAGCTTGCATTCATTAGTGGCAGCTTTCTCACTGGCCATGACAACTTGGAAATCAAGAGAATGGAACTGCCAATAGTCAAAGCCACCTGACCCCAAACCCAGGAAGAGCTTCAGTTTTTGTTGTCATTTCGGCTAAGGGGGTTTCAGTGATGATTTCAAAGATTCGGGTCCAGGCCCACCTGCGCACAACCCGATGGTCCGCCATGGTACGATGATCTTTGGTATCCTCGCTGGACGACACGAGAACAAAGTCTGGCATGGCAGACCGTGCGGACGTGTGCTCACTAGAAGTTGACTCTGAAGTTGGAATGTCTGGAGCCCCTAACCCCGATTCATGCTTGGGGACCAAGTTGCTAAGCCCGATATCGACTGGAGTAACCTCTGGGATGGTCTCGTTGTGACCCGACACCACAGGGTTGTCCTCATCCATGCACAAGAAGGGTGAATTTTCCTAAAATGCGGCCACCACAAGGTTGGGAGAGGTATGTTCTCTGAGTCGCTTTGATCGATGATCCATTAGTCAGTCTTCCCTTAAGACTGATGAGGAAGGTGTAGGGGATGCAGCAACCACCATACCTCCTGATTTGGGAACCTGCCGAACATCCTTCCATAGGAACCCATCAGGATAGTATTTTACCCATGTTTTTGCATACTCCATGGAAAGGCCAGCAGCTGCACCCATATCAGGTAGGGGAACGCTTGCATAAGATCCATCCCGCGTTAGAATCAGCCACCACTGACGAAGTATGGCTGGATGCAGTCCTTGAGCCCGAGAAGGGGGAAGGGAAACTTGGACTTGCATGCACT
Organism: Viscum album; assembly: GCA_963277665.1. Classification (NCBI taxonomy): domain Eukaryota; kingdom Viridiplantae; phylum Streptophyta; class Magnoliopsida; order Santalales; family Viscaceae; genus Viscum; species Viscum album. Next base: position 5,640,481 of record CAUJRU010000004.1, on the reverse strand, counting down.
CGAACTGGCGAGAAAAGCGATATGGGACATACATCTCGCACAAAGTTACATCATCGATCTGTGCGGATAGAAACCTGTCCCGTAGGGAGACCATGTAAGAGCGCTCCTCCAGGATCCCCCGGTGATTGTCAACTAAGACGCTAGAAGGGGTGGGGTAGGGAGTGAAGATGAACTGGGAGAAGTCGCTCAGGAGCTCGAGGACTTCACTAGAGTTGAGAGACATCAAGCGATCTCCAGATATATCCAGTAGGGTAGGCCGGAAGGTAGGAAGCAGGATGGCCGTGTTTTGATGATATTAATAACAGCGAAAGTGATCCGCCACCCATCCGTACAAAAATTAAAATGGACCGCTTAGACGGTAGGCTGGCCCGCCCACCTACATGTGTCTTGTTAGCTCGTAGATACGGGCCAAAGTGGGCACGACTAAATTCACCAAGCAGCCCTCTGCTAACTCGGCCACCATCATCAATGTCCAGGCCCGGATACCTGGGTTAACATCCCGGGAAGGAAATAGCCATCTGCTCAAAAACATAGCAAACAGACCAACCGACCGGAGCATAGGCGACACACCACGGCCCACCTCATAACCCCATGAAAGGTAGTCACATGCTTCCAGAACCGCCCAGTAAGAACCTTGAATGGTTTGTGACTGTTGGGAAGGATGAGTCCTGGGACTCTTAATCTTCGGTGTAGGACCAGTGGTGTTCAGAAATAACCTTATCCAAGTGCCATAAAGAATATGTGAGCGGACACGCAAGGCCTGACCCAGTGACTACTCTGCCATGGTCAGCAGCTCTTTCGCCAATAAAGGCACATGTTCAACATCGTCCCATGCATCGAGAGTGGGAAAAAATTTGTCATACATATCTCCATCAATCGGCAGTCCTCTTATATAGTGGATGTCCCATAGACTAATGTCGACTTCACCGTGGGCAAGGAGGAACGTGTTAGTAATTGAACACCAGCGGGTGAACAGGTCGGGTAGAATAGAGGATGGTGGGTAAATAGCAAATTGGGAAGCCCACACTACGGAGTATAGGTTGAATGCTTCCAGTGAATCGGGAGACTCTCGAAAATGATGATGGACCTAGAAATCCCAAGCCCAATCATTTGAGAAGAGCCCGCCAGACCGAAGATCCCACCTGGGAACCTACCCCGCATCAGGATCCCTTCGATAAAGATTTACGACAGAAGGGTAGTCTTTAAGGACAGCTTTATGAGAAATTTCTTGAGTGCACTGGTCGCTTTGGGTCCAGAAAGAGCCCCTCAGAATAGATGTGTCATTCAGACCAAAATTAGAGATTATCTCCCCATATTGGGTAATGTTTTCCTGAATTCATTTTAACGGTGCTTCCAAGAAAGGAGAAGGGAGACCTGTGAAAGTAGGGGTGATAGGGACGTCATCCTGAAGACCGAATCCATAGAGCGGGAGCCGATTAGATAATGGATAACTTAGAATCTCCAGAGAGAGAAGGTTCTTCAATGCACTGTCATCAGGAATGATGGACCGACTAGGGTCCTCTTTGATGCCCTCTGCTCTGTGAATCATAGGTGAATGTCTCTTTGAGCCAGTTGAGAGGGGCTCTGCAGTAGGCCTCGGTGCAGAATGAGGGGGAACCATATTTTCTCCCTGCACAATGAGAGAAATCAGTCCAGAATGAAAATCTGGACAAAAATAACCAAATGAATGGTTAAGGAGCCTTCATAATCAAATCCGCAAGGAGGCCTTGGATGATGGTTCACTATGAAATCATCCCGCGAACCAGCCAATCGTGAAATCAGTCCGTGAAGCCCTGGCCCGTGGAGCGTTGGCCAGGAAACCACGAACCAAGTCGCTCTGCGGAAATTCAATCCTGAGTTTATTCAGAAGACTCAGATATTTTTTAATGTTCAAGAGATAATTAGTCCGCGGAGCATCGAAACCGTGAAGCAAGTCCCTCCACAACCCGTTATCACTTACATTTTAATTAATTAATATTAATGGTTCGCAATCGGGAAGTTGGTTCGCGGATGAAGGTGACCGCGAAGAAGGAATGGTCTGTGGAGGTTTTTGTCAGTTCACGGATGAGGCACTTCGCGAAAGAGAAAACACGCGGAGGTGAAGGAGCTCTAGTCTCGTGAAGAATTTGGTAAAGGACAATTGAGGGCTCCCTTTATTTATGGGTGTGGTCCCCTACTGGTTCCACCTTTCTACTGCAAACTATCTCAGTTTCAGGACCACTTTTTCATTGGAATGGCCTCCTCTTCGTTCCGATCGGACCCCATTCCGATGGGGGAATTTGTAGGGTCCTGCAAAATCAGCAAAGAAAATTTTACCCAAATCCCCCAAAGAATTGGGGAAAATAATCAATGAAGAGACACAAAAAGGACCGGTCCATGAACCGGTCCATGGAAGCGCAACGTGGCCGGGCACCGCGAGGCACCCCCTCCGTGAACCATTGTCGTTCGCAAAATGGAGGCGGAGAGCCTTCGCGGTCACGAGGTAGGATGGGCGCCAGTCGGGTTCACCATCATGAACCGCCCCAACCACGGACTGCGTTGACCGGCTCAAGCCGCACCTGCTGTCGTTCGCAGAATAGAGGCAGAACCCTCCGCAGCCGTGGAGCACTCCCTGAGTTCGCCTCGTATAGGCGGAGAGCGTTCAATACCCACCGCGAATTGCGGATTGACCAAGTCAGTTGTGAACCAGGTATTTGGTTATGGGCCTCCGCAAAAGGCTCCACGTGGCCACATATATATTCCTTTCCCCACTCTATAAAAGAAGATGAAGGGTGAAAGAAGAAGGGATCATAGAATTGGAATCAGATTCGGAGGCATTGTAGATTTGGAAGGAGATCAGTTGAAGGAAGGATTTGGATTTCACAAACAGCAAAATTCCCATCCACGAACCACAACAGGTATATAAATTAATAAGGAATTGGAAAAAACATAACAATTTGGTGAACCAAGAACCTAAAATAACAAAAAAAAATGAGAACCACGAACCATACCCCATCTACGGATGAATTCCCCGCGGACCAGGGAGTTTATGCCTCTTTTCCAATCTGTCGTACTGTGTAGCACCCTCCTCCGCTGGCGAAGCCCCGACCAACGAGCCTCTGATCGGTGTCGCCCTTGGCCGCCGCTGCCCACTTGGAACCCTCCGTGAACCACCCTGGTTCGTGGATTGAACCCGAAGCAACGAACCACCTTGGTTCGCGGATTGAACCCGAAGCCGCGAACAACCCTGGTTTGCGGATTGAACCTGATGCCATGAACCACCCTGGCTCTCGGGACGCCAATCAGTCCGTGGACCACTCTGGTTCGCGGATGGCTTCTCCAGCCACGTGGCACTTCCCCATGCGGGGGGCGCCACCACCCATACCTCTCGGTGGCTTGCCAAATACTTCGGTGTTCTCATTTCCAGAGCTAGGTAAAATCCTTCCGATCCAGCCAGGTCCTCCGCGACTCCCTCATTGGCCTATTCATCGTCCCCGAGCCGAGGCCTCCTCTAGAGCCACCAGATCCGCGTGGTATAACTTTCAGGCGCATCAGCGCGCCATTTTGAGTTCACATACCCATGGTAAATAGGGGCAAAGGGGTCACCCTGACCCTTGAGCAGATTCACGAAGCATTCCTGGGTTCGCATTCCCACGGTAATGTGGAGTCTGAGCTTGGTAATCCTCTTTCTTCCCCTCCACTTGTTGAGGGTTCCTTGGAGATGGTAAAATAGCCATCATAAGGAAGCCCTCTTGCACTGCAAGAGTGGAGATGGGCACAAGAGCACCCCCTTTCCCTCTCCCACTGAGCTTTGACACCCTGGGCGTCCATCTAGGAGTAAGCCCCGATATTCAAGGCCTCCTCAGAGTGTAAGCCCCAATTCATCACCCTGGGCTGCCCTCATGCATAAGCCCCACTCCGCTTCTCATGGACGCACCTTTCGCGACGCGATCCTCTGGTCCCTACTGCCTCTTGTTTCTCACACCGAGCATGACTCACGTGGTCTTAGAGTAAGCATCGACCATGACATCCTCCTCTGGGCCTCCTCAGAGTGTAAGCCCCATTATGCGAACTACGAGGACTTTCATCCATGCCAAAGCCTGGTACGTAGGAACCATCCACGAGGATCAAGCCCACCACTCGGTCATTTCTTCACGTCGAGTTCCACCCTCGTCCAGCATGACGTTAAACAGTATATGCGAACTACGAGGACATCGATCCATGCCAAAGCATGGTACGTAGGAAGCCTCCAAGAGGTTCAAGCCCACCACTCAGTCGTTTCTTCTTGTTGAGTTCCACCCTCGTCCAGCATGACGTTATATTGTATATGCGAACTACAGGGACTTTGATCCATGCCAAAGCATGGTACGTAGGAAGCCTCAACGAGGTTCAAGCCAACCACTCGGCCATTTCTTCATGTCGAGTTCCACCCTCGTACAACATGAAGTTAAACAGTATATGCGAACTATGTGGACTTTGATCCCTGCCTACTAGACAGGGTATGTAGGAAGCCTCCATGAGGTTCAAGCCCACCACCCATCCGACCACATGATCTATCATCACGTCAGTTACCCGACACCTATCCGAACTACGTGGACTTTTATCCCTGCCTCCTAAGAAGGGTACGTAGGAAGCCTCCCGGAGGTTCAATCCCAACAACTGGTCGATCCGATCATCTCCATATTGGTTCACCGCGCCACTCCTAGTGCCGCCTCAAGCGAGTTCCAACCATTCGGGGTCATTAATACAATGAGGGATGGTAAACCTCGGGCATAAATGATTCTGAACCCCTGCGTCTAGTTGACCGTTTCCCACCAAGGATAAATCCGTGGATACTATGTTTGGGTATAAACCAAAGATTCACGAACATATGAATACGTCTTAAATCTATAAGAGAGTCCCAGAACAGAAAATAATTCCCCCCCAAAAGGGTGCGATGAGCCCGACATCCCATCCTCTGGACCAGTGCGAGTTCTTAAGAGTCGCTGGTCGGACCATCCGGCGAACGCCTGCCTTTGGAAAGAAGGTCCATCAATCATTGGATACGGAGTCGTTGGGAGTTTCGTGGCCGAAAACTAGAACGAAATAGGGTTATTTTAGCATTTTTGGTGTTTTGTTGCATTTTGAAGCATTTTTTGGTTTTTTTGTAATAATTGTTAGGGTTTATGTAGCGTTGTTAGTGGCTTTAGTGGTTATTTTGGGTTTTTAGGGTTCTTTAGGGTTATTTATGATGTATTAGGGTTTCTTTTGAGGTTTTTAGGGTTTTCTAGGGTTTTTTCAGGATTTAAGGGTTTCATAGGATTATTTAGGGTTTTGTTAGGAATTTTTAGGCTTTTAAGGGTTTTTTAGCGTTTTTAGGGGTTTATAGGATTTTTTATGTTTTTTGAGGTTTTTTTAGGGTATTTAGGTTTTTTTTCATGTTTTTCGGGTTTTTCATGTTTTTAGGGGTTTTGGAGTATTTTAGGGGTTTTTTGAGTTTTTATTATTTTTTAGGGTATTTAGGGGTATTTAGGGTTTTTTGGGTTTTTTGGGTATTTAGTGTTTTTTAGGGTTTTTTCAGTTAATGCGAGGTTTGTTAGGGTTTTTTTGTGAATATTAGCATTTTGAATGGTTTAATAGAATTTTTGTTTTATATTTGTGTTTTTAGGAATTTTTTAGCTTTTATTGGGGTCTAGAAGGGTTTTTAGAGTTTATTACGATTTATTAGTGTTTACTAGGGTTTAGTAGTGGGATTTTGGGTTTATTGTGGTTTATTATTGGTTGGTAGGGTTAGTTAGGATTTATTAGTGCTTATTATAGGGATTTAGACTGTCTAAGGGTTTTTTAGGGTTTTTAAGGGTGTGTTAGGGTTTCTAAGGGTGGGTTAGGGTTTTTATGGGTTGGTTAGGGTTTCTAAGGGTGTGCTATGTTTTTTAAGGATTTATAAGGTTATGTTAGGGTTTTTATGGGTGTGTTGTTGTTTCTAAGGGTGTGCTAGGGTTTCTATGGGTGTTTTAGGGTTTCTAAGGTTTTTTAGGGATTTTATGGGTTTCTTAGTGTTTCTTTGGTTTGTATAGGGTTTTGTTAGGGTTTTTAGGGTTTTGTTAGGGTTTCTTATGGTTTCATAGGGGTTTTTTAGGGTTTCCTTAGGTTTTCTTGGGTTTATTATGGTTTCATAGTGCTTCATGGGGACTGTTAGGGCGTGATAGGGGTTGATAGGGTATGTTATGTTTTTTTTGGGTTTTTTTGGGGTTTGATTGGGTTTTGTAGGGTTTGTTAGGGTTTCTAAAGGTTTGTTATAGTTTTTTAGTGTTTGTGAGGGTTTATAGGGTTTATTAGTGTTTTTCTTGGTTTTTAATGGGTTTTAGTGTTTATGGTGTTATTCATGGTTATTTGGGTTATTTAGTTGTTCATGGTTGTCACAAATGTGTAGAGCTAGTCGCAAACTTCAATTTGATATGAGGTAGCGGTGAAACAGACACCCAGAGTATAAGTTATGGTCATTTGGAGGACTTATGGAACTTTTTGGACTTTATGAACGTGATAAGGTGTTTCTATTGGTCACAGAGGATTAGATCTAGTCGAAAGCATTGATTTGATATATGGTAGATGCAAAACGGACTCCAGGAGGAGAAGTTATGGTCTTTTGAAGGATTAAGTTCCTTTTTGGGCCTTCAAGGACGCGAGAAGGTTCTTCGGTGGTTATAGGAGTGTAGGTCTATCGCATGCTTCGATTAGATATGTGGTAGAGGAAAAACGGATACCCATAGAAGAAGTTATTGCAAAACGGACACCAGAAGCCAATCTTTTGTCCATCCAAATGGATATTGGGTCTTTTGGGGGTTGAAGAATGTCAAAAAGGGTTCCAATGGTTAGCAAAGTGTGTATATTTTCACAATCTTCGATTAGATATGAGGTAGAGCCAAAATGAACACACGTAGCAGAAGTTATTGTCGTTTTTCGAGACCCCATTTCTAGCATTCTTGTCAAGTATGCTATTTTTTCAAAAAAGTATAACTTATTGTTACTGTTATTATTTTTATTATTATCATCATCTCATCCACATGCACATGCACAAGAAAGTTCATTATTATTATATTTTTATTACCATGCACGTGCTAATGCAATGCACACACGTTATTTTATTATCACATGCATTGTTATTATTGTTGTTATTATTATTATTGTGTTTTTTGTTATTGTTTTTGTTGTTGTTTTTGTTATCATCATCACATGCAAATGCATTTGCGAATGCACAAATACACACATTCAATGCACGTGCGTTATTCTATTATCACATTTGTTGTTATTATTATTATTATCATCATCATCATCATCATCATCATCATCATCATCATCATCATCATCATCACATCCAAATGCAATGCACGAGTGTTATTTTTTATTACCGTGCACCTGCACACGTAATGCACATGAAATATTCTATTATCACATGCATTGGTACTACTACTATTATCTCCACTACTAATACTATTATTACTACTTCTTTTATTATTGCTATCATCACATGAAAATGTAGATGCACGTGTGTTATTATTTATTATTTATTACCATGGACGTGCATATGCAATGCACTGGTATTATTCTTTTATTATTATAATTATTATTATTATAATTATCATCATCATTATCATTATTATTATCATTATAACATGAAAATGCACATGCATGTACGTTGTTATTTATTATTTTTTACCATGCACGTGCATGCGTTATTATTATTATTATTACAATAAGTATTATTAATATTATCATCAAATGTAAATCCACATGTACATGCATATGTGTTCTTATTTATTATTATTCAGTTATTATTTAGTACTATTCACATGCACATTAAATTCACTTGAGTTATTCTATTATTATTATTATTTTTGTTGTTATTGTTATTATTTTTTTTTGTATCATCAAATACAAATGCACATGCACGTGAGTTGTTCTTTATTATTTATTACCATGCATGTACATGCGTCATTATCATTATCATTACATGTAAATGCACATGCACGTACGTTATTATATATTATTTATTATCATGCACATGAAAATGTAATGCACTTGCGTTATTATGTTATCACATGTGTTTTTATTATTTATTCTCATGCATGTGCAAATGCACATTCATGTGAACTTGGTTATTATTTATTGTTTATTACCATGCACATGAACATGCACATACACATTCACATGCACATGCACATACACATGCACATGCACATGCACTTGGATGTGAATTATTATTTATTATTTATTATCATTCACATGCACATGCACATACACATGTAATTCACATGCATTATTATTTATTATTTATTATTTATTATCATTCACATGCAAATGCATAGGCATATGCACATGAACATGCACATGAACTTGTATGTGCGTTATTATTTATTATTTATTATCATTCACATGCACAAGCACATACACATGTAATTCACATGCGTTATTATTTATAATTTATAATTTATTATCATTCACATGCAAATGTGTAGGAATATGCACATGCACGTGTGTTATGATTTATTATTTAAACTATGCACATGCATATTCACATGCATGTGTGTTATTACTATTATTATTATTAGAGGTATTTTTAGGGTTTACTAGATTTTTTTAGAATTTTTAGGTGTTATTAACATTTATTATGGTTTGTTATTGTTTTAGAGGGTTTTAATGGTATATTAGAATTTTTAGGGTTTGGTGGGGGTTATAAGGATTTTATTAGGGTGTATTATGGTGTGTTACGGTTTATTAGGGTTTATTAGGTATTTTTAGGGTTTTATTAGGATTGATTTGGGTTTATTATGGTATATTATGGTATATTATGGTATATTTGGGAATGTTTATGATTTATTAGGGTTTATTATTATTCATTATGGTTTATTAATTTTTAAGAGGGTAGATTACAGTTTTATAGGGTTTAGTAGTGTTTAGTAGGGTTTATTAGTTCTTTTACGCCTTTTTAGGTTTTAATAGTATTTTTAGGGGTTTTAGGGATTTTTAATGGTATATTTGCGTTTTTAGGGTTTAGTGGGGTTTATTATGATTTATTATAGTGTGTTGAGGTTTATTAGGGATGAGTAGGTATTTTTAGGGTTTTATTAGGGTTGAGTAGGTATCTTTAGGGTTTTATTAGGGTTTGTTAGGGTTGAGGAGTGTTTATTAGGGTTTGTTATGGATTTTTAGGGTTTACTAGGGTTTGTGAGTGTTTTTATTAGGGTATATGAGTGTTTTTTAGTTTTGTTAATGTATTTGAGGGGTTGTTAGGATTTTAAGGTTTTATTATAGTGTTTTTAGTGTTTGTGATTATTTTTTATGGTTTATTAGGTTTTATTAGAATTGGTTATGGTTTATTAGGGTTTCTAGGGATTTTTAATGGATTGTTTGCGTTTTTTGTTTATTGTGGTTTGGTTGGGTTTTATTAGGTTTTATTATGGTGTGTCAAGGTTTATTAGGGTTGAGAAGGTATTTTTAAGGTTTTATTATGGTTTTATTAGCGTTTATTAGTATTTATTAGGGTTTATTAGGTATTTTTAAGGTCTATTAGGGTTTGTTAGGGGTTTTTTAGTTTTCTTGTTTTATTAGGTTATATTAGTGTTTGTTACGTTTTTTTAGATAATATAGTGTTTTTTTATTGTTTGTGAGAATTTTTTTTGAATGTGAGGGTTTTTAGGGTTTCATAGGTTATATTAGATTTTATTATGGTTTATTATGTTTTCTAGGGATTTTAAGGTATATTAGCATTTTTTTGTCTTTATTAGGTTATATCAGTGTTTCTAGGTCTTTTTCGGTAATATAGCGTGCTTTTATTGTTTTTTGATCATTTTTTATTGTTTAGGAGCGTTTTTTGGGTGTATTAGGTTATATTAGAATTTATCCGTATTTTTAGGGATTTTAAGGTATACTAGCATTTGTTTTTGTTATTAGGGTTTTGTAGGGTTTTATTATGGGTCATTATGGTGTGTTAAGGTTTGTTAGGGGCTGAGTAGGGTTTATTTGGATTTATTTATGGTTTATTAGGGTTTATTAATTTTTTGGGGTTTTATTACAGTTTATTAGTGTTTTTTAGTGTCTATTAGGGTTGGTTTGGGTTGTTTAGGATTTCTTAACGTGTTTTTAGGGTTTATTAGGGTTTATTATCATTTATTAGGGTTTATTAGGTATTTTTGAGGTTTTATTAGGGTTGAGTAGAGTATCTTAGGGTTTTTAGGGATTATAATGCAATTTTAGGGATTATTAGAGTTTATTAGGGGTTTAATAGGGTTTATTTTTTTTATGTTATGGTATATTAGGGTTTAATTTTATTGAAGTGTTTGAAGCGTCTTTTGGGTTTTTGAAGAATTTTTTAGTGTTTGTGTAGCATTGTTTGAGTTTATGCAGCATTTTTAGTGTTTATGTATCTTTTTCAGGGTTTACATAGCAGTTTTAGGTTTTATATAGCATTTTTTAGGGTTTATGTAACGTTTTTAGTGTTTATGTAGCTTGTTTAGGGTTTTGATTTTATGTAGCCTTTTTTAGGGTTTATGTTGCGTTTTCTTGGTTTATGTAGCATTTTTAGGGGTGATGTAGTGTTTATGTTGCATTTTATAATGTTTATGTAATGTTATTAGGGTTCATTTAGTGTTTTTAGGGTTTATGTTGTGTTTTAGGTTTTATGTAGTGTTTTTTAGTGTTTATGTTGTGTTGTTTAGGGTTTATGTTACGGTTCTATGGTTTATGTTGTGCTTTTTGGGTTTATGTAGCATTTTTTGGGTTTATGTTTCGTTTTTGGGTTTTTGTTGTGATTTTAGGGTTTATATTGCATTTTTGGGGTTTATGTAACCTTTTTTGAGTTTATGTATCTATTTGTTGTCTTTTTTAGGGTTTTAAAGGTTGATTATGGTTTGTATTGGTTTTAGGGTTTTTAAGGGATGTTTACGGGTGTTTATGGTTTTTATGGTATTTGATGGGTTTTTAATGGTTTTTGGGGGGTTTTAAGGGTTTATTTTTCTTTTATGGAATGATAGGGGTTGTCAGCATTTTTTAGTGTATTTTAGTGTTTTTTTGGGTATTGTAGCGGTTTTAGGGTTTATGTAATGTGTTTTAGCAATTTTTGGGTTCTTTAGTGTTTTTAGTGTTCTTTAGAGTTTATTATGGTTCTTTAGGGTTTTTAGGGTTCTTTAGGGTTTATTAGTGTTCTTTATGATTTGTTATGGTTTATTAGAGTTTTTTATTTTATATTAGGGTTTTATTGGGCTTTTGTATGCATTAATAGTTTTTTCTATGGTTTATCAACATTTTTTAGGTTTATTTAGGATTTATTAGGGTTTTGTAGGGTTTATTTTCTTTATTAGGGCTTATTAATGTGTATTTGGGTTTATTACGATTTATTAGGGTTTATTATGATTTTTTAGGGTTTACTGTGGTTTACTAGGGGTTTGTTATGGTTTTTTTCAGTTTGTTACGATTTATTTGGCGTTGTTAGGAATTGTTGCAATTTATTTGGGGTTTTAGGGTTTGTTACGATTTATTATGGGGTTATTAGGGTTTTTTAGGTTTTCTTAGCAGGTTTTAGGGTTTTGTAGGCTATTATTTGGTGGGTTTTATAGTGTTTTGTTGGGTTTGTTTGGGTATTTAGTGATTATTAGGATTTATTATGGTTCAATAGCGTTTTATTGATTATTAGGTGTTTTGGGCTTTTGTAGCGTTTATTAGAGTCTAATAGGGTTTTTAGGGTTTATTACTGGTTATTTTGATTTATTAGTGTTTATTTGGGTTTTAGGGTTTAATAGTGGGTTTCAGGTGTTATTCGGGTTTATTAGTGGTTCAACGGAGTTATTAGTGATTGTTAGAGTTTTTTAGGTTTTGTTAGGGTTTGGTAGGAATTGTGTTATTCTATTATCCCAAAATTTATTATTATCATTATTATCATTATCATTATTATAATTATCATTATTGTTATAACTATTATTATTATTATTATCATCACATGAAAATGCAGATGCACATGCGTTATTATTTATTATTTATTATTTATTATTTATTTCAATGCACGTACATATGTTGTTGTTGTTGTCGTTGTTGTTATTATTATTATCATCACATGGAAATGCACATGCACATTCGTTATTATTTATTATAATGCACGTGCACATGCAATGCACCTACATTATTCTATTATCATATCCATTTTTATTGTTATTGTTATTATTACTATTATTGTTATTATTGTTATTATCGTCAAATGCAAATGCAAATGCACGTGCATTATTATTTATTACCATACACGCGCACATTCAATACATATGCATTATTCTATTATCACATGCACTATATTTATTAATATTACTATTATTGTTATTATTATCATCACGTGCCCTATGAGTTATTATTTATTATCATGCACTGCACATGAAACGCACGTGAGTTATTCTATTATCACATGCGTTGTTGTTATTGTTGTTGTTATTATTATTATTACTGTTATTATTATTATTATTATTATTATTATCATCTCATGAACATGAACATGCACAAGTATGTGCATTTTTTTTTACCATGCACATGAACATGCAATGCACACTTGTTATTTTATTATCACATACATTGTTATTCTTATTGTTATTGTTATTATTGTGGTTGTTGTTGTTGTTTTTTATGTTGTTGTTATTGTTATTATAAGCACATGCAAATGCACATGCAAATACATAAACATGCACATTCAATGCACGTGCGTTATTCTATTATCACATGCGTTGTTTTTATTACTACTACTATTATTATTATTATCATCATCATCATCATCACATGCAAATGCAATGCATGTTCATTATTCTATTATCACATGCATTGGTACTACTACTATTACTACTACTGTTATTATTATTATCATCACATGAAAATGCAGATGCACGTGCATTATTATTTATTATTTATTACCATGCACGTGCATATGCAATGCACTTGTATTGTTCTTTTATTATTATTATTATCATAGTTTTTATTATTATTATTACTATCATTATCATTATTATTATCATTATCACATGCAAGTCCACATGCATGTGCGCTGTTATTTATTATTTATTACCATACACGTGTATGCGTTATTATTATTATTATTACAATTAGTAATGTTAATATTATTATCAAATGTAAATTCACATGCACATTCATGGGAATTCTTATTTACTATTATTTACTTATTATTTACTATTATGCACATTCACATGCAATGCACTTGCGTTATTCTATTATTATTATTATTATTATTATTATTTGTTTGTATCATCAAATACAAATGCGCATGGACGTGCATTGTTATTTATTATTTATTACCACGCACGTTCATGCGTCATTATCATTATCATTACATGTAAATACACATACATGTGCATTATTATATATTATTTATTACCATGCACTTGAAAATGAAATGCACTTACAGTATTCTATTATCACTTGTGTTATTATTATTTATTCTCATGGACGTGCACACCCAATGCACTTGAATTATTCTATTATCACATGTGTTATTAGTTATTATTTATTATCATTCACATGAAAATGCACATTCATGTGGACTTTATTATTATTTATTGTTTATTACCATGCACATGCACATGAACATGCACATGAACATGCACATGGACATGGATGTGCGTTATTATTTATTATTTATTATTATTCACATGCACATGCACATACACATGCAATTTACATGCGTTATTATTTATAATTTTTTATTTATTATCATTCACATGCAAATGCGCATGCATATGCACATGCACGTGCGTTATGATTTATTATTTAAACCATGCACATGCATATGCACATGCATGTGGGTTATTACTACTATTATTATTAGAGTAATTTTTAGGGTTTACTATCATTTTTTAGGATTTTTAGGTGTTATTAACATTTATTATGTTTTCTAGGGTTTTAGGGGTTTTAATGGTATATTAGCATTTTTTAGTGTTTGGTGGGGTTTATTAAGATTTTAATAGGGTTTATTATGGCGTGTCAAGATTTATTTGGGTTTGTTAGGTATTTTTAGGGTTTTATTAGGATTGAGTTGGGTTTATTAGGGTATATTATGGTATATAATGGTATATTTGGGTATGTTTAGGATTTATTAGGGTTTATTTTGGTTCATTATGGTTTATTATTTTTTAAGAGGGTATATTAGGGTTTTTTAGTGTTTAGTAGTGTTGATTCAGTTTTATTAGAACTTTTAAGCTTTGTAAGGTTTTATTAACATTTATTAGGGGTTTTAGGGATTTTTAATGGTATATGTGCGCTTTTTAGGGTTTAGTGGGGTTTATTATGGTTTATTATGGTGTGTAAAGGTCTATTAGGGCTGAGTAGGTATTTTTAGTATTTTATTAGGGCTGAGTCGGTATCTTTAAGGTTTTATTAGGGTTTATTAGTGTTTAGTACGGTTTATTAGGGTTTGTTAAGGATTTTTTTGGGTTTACTAGTGTTTGTTAGTGTTTTTATTAGGGTATATGAGTGTTTTTTATTTTTTTTGTTAATATATATGAGGGGTTGTTATGACTTTTTAGGTTTTATTAGCGTGTTTTTAGTGTTTGGGAGCATTTTTAACGGTTTGTTAGGTTTTATTTGAATTTATTATTGTTTATTAGGGTTTCTAGGACTTTTTAATGGTTTTTTTTCTTTTTTTTTGTTTATTGTGTTTTAGTTGGGTTTTATTAGGTTTTGTTATGCTGCGTCAAGGTTTATTAGGGTTGAGAAGGTATTTTTCGGGTTTTATTAGGGTTTATTAAAGTTTAATAGTTTTTATTAGGGTTTATTAGGGTTTATAAGGGATTTTTAGGGTTTTTAGGGTTTTTAGGGGTTTATTAGTTTTTTTGTTTTATTAGGTTATATTCATGTTTATTAGGTCTTTTTAGATAATATAGCGTGTTTTTATTGTTTGTGAGCATTTTGTTTTTGTTTGTGATCATTTTTAGGGTTTCTTAGGTTATATTAGAGATTATTATGGTTTATTATGGTTTCTAGGGATTTTTAAGGTATGTTAGCATTTTTTGTCTTTATTATGTTCTATTAGTGTTTTTAGGTCTTTCTAGGTAATATAGCGAGTTTTTAATGTTTGTGATCATTTTTTATTGTTTCTGAGTGTTTTTTGGGATTATTAGGTTATATTATTGTTTATAAGGGTTTCTAGGGATTTTTTAAGGTATACTAGCATTTGTTTTCATTATTAGGATTTTGTAGGGTTTTTTAGGGGTCATTGTGGTGTGTTAAGGTTTGTTAGGGTTGAGTAGGGTTTATTTGGATTTATTTGTGGTTTATTAGGGATTTTTAGGGTTTGTTTGGGGTTTATTATGGTTTATTAGTGTTTATTAGTGTCTATTAGGGTTGGTTAGGGTTGTTTAGGTTTTCTTAAAGTATTTTTAGGGTTTATTAGGTTTTATTATCATTTATTAGGGTTTATTAGGTATTTTGGGGGTTTTAGTAGGGTTAAGTAGTGTCTATTATGGTTTTTAGGGATTATAAGGCGTTTTAGGGATTATTAAAGTGTATTAGGGGTTTATTATGGTTTAATGTTTTATATTATGGTATATTAGGATTTAATATTTTTAGGGTTTTGAAGCGTCTTTAGGGTTTTCGTAGTAGTTTTTAGTGTTCGTGTAACATTCTATGAATTTATGTAGCATTTTTAGTGTTTATGTAGTGATTTTAGGGTTTAGTTAGCAGTTTTAGGTTTTATGTAGCATTTTTTAGGGTTTATGTAATGTTTTTACGGTTTATGTAGCATGTTTAGGGATAAGGTTTTATGTAGCATTTTTTAGGGTTTATACTGCGTTTTCCGGGTTTAAGTAGCATTTTTAGGGGTGATGTAACATTTATGTTTTATTTTTAGGGGTTATGTAACGTTTTTAGGGTTCATGTAGTGTTTTTAGGGTTCATGTTGTGTTTTTAGATTTTATGTGTCTATTTGAATCCTTTTTTAGGGTTTTAATGGTTGTTTGTGGTTTGTAGTCTTTTTTAGGGTTTTAAGGGTTGTTAATGGGTGTTTTTGGTTTTTATGGTATCTGATGTATTTTTAATGGTTTTTGGGGGGTTTATGAGTTTATTTGTTTTTTTTTCGGATTGATAGGGGTTTTTTGGGTTTTTAGTGTGTTTTAGCATTTGTTTGGATATTGTAGCGGTTTTTAGGGTTTATGTAATGTGTTTCATCATTTTTTGGTTTCTTTAGTGTTTTTATTGTTCTTTATAGATTAATATGGTTCTTTAGGGTTTATTAGGGTTCTTTAGGGTATGTTATTGTTCTTTAGGATTTGTTACAGTTTATTAGCATTTTTATTGTATATTAGGGTTTTATTGGGCTTTTGTAGGCATTAATAGATTTTTATAGGGTTTCCCAACCTTTTTTATTGTTATTTAGGATTTATTAGTGTTTATTAGGGTTTATTTAATTTATTAGGGTTTAGTAAAGCGTATTTGGATTTATTATGATTTATTAGGGTTTATTATGATTTGTTAGGGTTTATTGTGGTTTATTGGGGGTTTGTTATGGTTTGTTTCAGTTTGTTACAATTTATTTGGCATTGTTAGGATTTGTTACGATTTAATTGCAGCTGTTAGGGTTTCTTACGATTTATTTTGGGGTTATTAGGGTTTGTTAGGGTTTATTAGTTGGTTGTAGGGTTTTGTAGGCTATTATTTGGTGTTTTTTGTAGTGTTTTGTCGGGTTTGTTAGGAGTTTTAGTGATTATTAGGGTTTATTATGATTTATTAGTGTTTTTATTGTATATTAGGGTTTTTAGGGATTTTGTAGCATTTATTAGGGTCTAATAGAGTTTTTAGGGTTTATTACAGGTTATTATGATTTATAAGTGTTTATTAGGGTTTTTAGGGTTTAATAGTGGGTTTTAGGGGTTATTACGGTTTATTAGTGGTTCTTAGGGTTTATTAGTGGTTGTTAAGGTTTGTTAGGTTTTGTTAGGGGTTTTAGGGTTTGTTACGATTTTTTTAAGTTGTTTGGGGTTTTATATGTTTTTTTTGGGTTTTATGGGTGTGTTTGGATTTTTATGCTTTGTTAGGTTATTTTAGAGTTTTTTGGGGCTTTTTTTCATTTTGTGGGTTTTGAAGCATTTTTCGGTTTTTGTAGAATTTTTTTGGGTTTATGTAGCGTTGTTAGTGGCTTTAGTGGTTCTTTAGTGATTTATTAGGGGTTTGTTAGTGTTTATTTTTTTTATATTATGGTGTATTTGCGATTAATATTTTTGAGGGTTTTGATGCATCTTTAGGGTTTTTGAAGCATTTTTTAGGGTGTGTGTAGCGTTGTTAGATTTTATGTATCATTTTTAGTGTATATGTAGCATTTTTTAGGGTTAATTAGCGGTTTTAGGTTTTATGTATCATTTTTAGGGTTTATGTAACATTTTTAGGGTTTATGTAGCATGTGTAGGGTTTAGGTTTTATGTAGAATTTTTTAGGGTTTATGATGCATTTTCTGAGTTTATGTAGAGTTTTATGGGTGATGTAGAGTTTATGTTGCATTTTTTAGGGTTTATGTAATGTTTTTAGGGTTCATGTAGTGTTTTTAGGGTTTATATTGTGTTTTTAGGTTTTATGTAGCATTTTGTTAACTTTTATGTTGCCTTTTTTAGGGTTTATGTTGTGTTTTTTAGGGTTTATGTTACAGTTCTAGGGTTTATGTAGTACTTTTAGGGTTTATGTAGTGTTTTTTGTGTTTATGTTGTGTTTTTTGGTTTATGTTGCGTTTTTAGGATTTTTGTAGCATTTTTTTTGGGTTTATGTAACGTTTTTAGGGTTTATGTATCTATTTGAAGCCTTTTTTATAGTTTTTTTGGTTGTTTATGGATTGTAGTGTTTTTTAGGGTTTTTAAGGGTTGTTAATGGGTGTTAATGTTTTTTATGGTATCTAGAGTCTTTTTAATGGTTTTTTGGGCGTTTTATGGGTTTATTTGTTTTTTTGGAATTGATAGGGGTTGTTAGGGTTTTTTAGTGTGTTTTAGGGTTTGTTTTGGTATTGTAGCAGTTTTTAGGGTTTATATAATGTGTTTCAGCATTTTTTTGGTTACTTTAGTGTTTTAGTGTTCTTTAGAGTTTAATATGTATCTTTAGGGTTTATTAGGGTTCTTTAGGGTTTATTAGTGTTCTTTAGGGTTTGTTACAGTTTATTAGTGTTTTTATTATACATAAGGGTTTATTGGGATTTTGTAAGCATTAACAGCTTTTTCTAGGGTTTATCAACCTTTTTAGGGTTGTTTAGGATTTATTAGGGTTTATTAGGGTTTATTTTATTTAATAGGGTTTAGTAACGTGTATTTGGGTTTATTAGGATTTATTAGTGTTTATTATGATTTGTTAGTGTTTATTGTGGATTATTAGGGGTCTGTTATGGTTTGTTTCTATTTATTATGATTTATTTGGCATTTATAGGACTTGTTATGGTTTATATTGGGGTTGTTAGGGTTTGTTATGATTTATTTTGGGGTTTTTAGGGTTTTTAGGGTTTATTAGTGGGTTCTAGGGTTTTGTGGGCTATTATTAGGAGATTTTTGTAGTGTTTTATCAGGTTTGTTAGGATTTTAGTGATTATTAGGGTTTATTATGGTTTAATTGTGTTTTTATTGTATTTGAGGGGTTTTAGGGCTTTTGTAGCATTTATTAGGGTCTAATAGATTATTTTAGGGTTATTACAGGTTATTACGATTTATTTGTGTTTAATAGGGGTTTTAGGGGTTTTAGGGTTATTTTAGCGTTTTTTGGGGTTTTGTATTGCTTTGTGGGTTTTGGAGCATTTTACAGGTTTTTGTGGAAATTGATAGGTTTTACGTAGCATTGTTAGTGGATTTAGTGGTTCTTTAGGGTTCTTTAGGGTTTTTAGGGTTTTTAGGGTTCATTAGGGTGCATTAGGGTTTCTATTGAGGTTTTTAGGGTTTTCTAGGGTTTTTTAGGGGTTTTAATGGTTTCATAGGTTTGGCTAGGGGTTTGTTAGGCATTTTAGACTTTTAGGGGTCTTTTAGCATTTTTTTGGTTTTTAGGTTTTTTAGGGTTTTTTAGGTTTTTTTGAAGTTTTTAGGGGTTTTAGGTTTGTTTTCGAGTTTTTTCGATTTATTCAGTTTTTTAGTGGTTTTAGGGTTTTTAGTGGTTTTTAGGGTTTTTAGGATCTTTATGGATTTTAGGGAATTTTTGGGGTTTGGGGGGTTTTTTGTGTTGTTATGGTTTTTAGGGATTTTTCAGGTTTTGCCAAGTTTGTTTTGGTTTTTTTGTGAATAGTATCATTTTGAATGGTTTAATAGAGTTTTGTTGTATATTTGGGTTTTTAGGTATTTTGTTGCTTTTATTAGGGTATAATAGGCTTTTTAGAGTTTATTATGATTTATTAGTGTTTATTAGGGTTTAGTAGTGGCCTTTAGGGTTTATTAGGGTTTATTATGGTTTATTATTGGTTGGTAGTGTTTGTTAGGATTTATTAGTTCTTATTAGAGTGATTTAGTGTGTCTAAGGGTTTGATAGGGTTTCTGAGAGTGTGTTAGGGTTTTTAAGGGTGGGTTAGGGTTTTTATGGGCGGGTTAGGGTTTCTAAGGGTGTGCTATGGTTTCTATGGATTCTAAGGTTGTGTTAGGGTTTCTATGGGTGTGTTGGGGATTATAAGGGTGTGCTAGGGTGTCTAAGGGTGTGATTGGGTTTATAAGGGTGTGTTTGGGTTTCTAAGGGGTTTTTAGTGTTTCTTAGGATTCCTTAGGTTTTTGTTTGGGTTTTTAGGGTTTTTAGTGTTTTGTTAGGATTTATCATGGTTTCTTCGTGGTTTTTAGGGTTTCTTCAGGGTTTTGTGTTTATTTGGGTTTCTTAGTGCTTCTTGAGGGTTTTAGGGCTTGTTAGGGTTTGAAAGAGTTTTTAGGGTTTTTTAAGTTTTATAGTGTTTTTTGGGGTTTGTTGGGGTTTTTTAGGGTTTGTTAGTGTTTGTTAGGGTTTTTCTTGGATTTGTAATGTTTTTTAGTGTTTATGGGGTTATTCATGGTTTTAGGGTTATTTAGTTATTCATGGTTGTCGCAGATGTGTAGAGTTTTTCACAAGCTTCAATTTGATATGTGGTAGAGGTGAAACGGACACCCAGAGTAGATGTTATGGTCATTTGGAAAACTTATGGACCTTTTGGGTCTTTAAGAATGTGATAAGGTGTTCCTATTGGTCAGAGATGTGTTGATATAGTCGAATGCTTCGATTTGATATATGATAGAGGCAAAACGTGCTCCCGGAGTAAATGTTATGGCCTTTTGGAGGGTTTAAGTACCTTTTTGGGCCTTTAAGGATTTGAGAAGGTGCTTTAGTGGTTATAGGATTGTAGGTCTAGTCTCAAGCTTTGATTTGATATGTGGTAGAGGCAAAACAGACACCCATAGAAGAAGTTATAGCAAAACAGACAACAGAAGCCAATCTTTTGACCATCCAAAAGGATTTTGGGTCTTTTGGGGGTTGAAGAATGTCAGAAAGGGTTCCAGTGGTTACCAGAGTGTGTATCATTTCATGATATTCTATTTGATATGTGGTAGAGAGAAAATGAACACACATAACAGAAGTTATTGTCGTTTTAAATTGAGCAACCCTTATAGCACCTAAAAACCTAAGAAACCCGCAACTCACTAAAATAGGCATAACTTCTCCTTCGAGTGTCCGTTTGAGCACTGTGAATAGTAAAATATAATCTCGTGAGATGAGTAAGGACCAATTCTAAACGAAACTGTGAGAATATCAAAGAAACATAAGATATATTAGTTATACGACTCCAAAAAAAGTCCAACTTCAAACGGCCATAACTTTCAGTCCGGCTGTCCGTTGGAGCTCTACCACATATCAAATTGAAGACAGTGAAGACATATAAACATAAGGCTAACTTGAAAAAAGTTAAAGTCATGTTTGGGACCCTAAAATCCCAAAACCCATCATAAGGCCTCCAAAACTCCATTTCCGTGTCCGGATCCCTGTCAAATTTTCTTAAAACAGTCATAACTTCTGATCCGTGTGTCTGTTCAGACTTCGGCACCTATTTTTATCGCAGCTCGTTCCATGAGATTTAGTTTTCCTATTCAAGGAGCAAAAATGGGCACCTGAAGAAGAAGTTATGCATTTTTTAATGACACTGTGATTTTTTAGGTTTTTCGAGAAACCATTTCTAGCACTTTTGTCATGTGTGCTGTTTTTTCAAATAACTATAACTTATTATTACTTTTATTATTATAATGATTATCATCATATCATGTAAATGCACATGAACATGCAAGTATTTTATTATTATATTTTTATTATCATGCACGTGCACATGCAATGCACGCACGTTATTTTATTATCACAGGCATTGTTATTATTATTGTTATTATTATTTTTATGGTTGTTGTTGTGGTTTTTGTTGTTGTTATTGTTATTATCATCACATTAAAATGCACATCCAAATGCACATACATGCATAATAAATGAATGTACATTATTCTATTATCACATGCATTGTTATTATTAATATTAATATTAATATTATTATCATCATCAACATCATCATCACATGTAGATGCAATGCACGTGAGTTATTATTTATTAACATACACATGCACACATAATGCACATGCAATATTCTATTATCATATGCCTACTATTATCACCACTACTACTACAATTATTACTACAGTTATTATTATTACTATCATCACATACAAATATAGATGCACGTGCGTTATTATTTATTATTTATTACCCTGTATGTGCATATGCAATGCAGTTGTATTATTATTTTATTATTATTATTATTATTATGATTATTATTATTATTATTATCATTACCATTATCATTTTCATTATTATTATCATTATCACATGAAAATTCACATGCATGTCCATTGTTATTTATTATTTATTACCATGCACGTGCATGAGTTATTATTATTATTATTATTACAATTAGTATTATTAATATTATCATCAAATGTAAATGCACATGCATGTGTGTTCTTATTTATTATTATTTATTTATTATTTAGTACTATGCATGTGCACATGAAATGCACTTGCATTATTCTATTATTATTATTATTATTATTATTTTGTTGTTTTTGTTGTTTGTATCATCAAATACAAATGCACAAGCATGTGCATTGTTATTTTTTATTTATTACCATGCATGTGCATGCGTCATTATCATTATCATTAAATGTAAATGTGCACACACGTGCATTATTATATATTATTTATTATAATGCACATGAAAATGCAATGCACTTGTGTTATTCTATTATCACATGTGTTATTATTATTTATTCTAATGCTCGCGCACATGCAATTCATGTGAATTATTCTATTATCACCTATGTTATAATTTATTATTTATTATAATTCACATGAAAATGAACATTCATGTGGACTTGGTTATTATTTATTGTTTATTACCATGCACAGGCACATGCACATGCACATGCACATTGTTGGGTATCGGGACTGCGCAGCGGAAGCCGGTGGGTCAGGAATTTAAAATTTTCTACTTCAATGGAGTGACATAACCCTGTCAACTCTAGTGATCTTGTCCCAGCTTGGTCCGAGGATCTCGTAAGGTTCATAAGGAGCACAAAAATTAAACTGAACATTTTCCTTGTTCAGAATTGACGTGCAGGACGCTGGCGATCGTTGCTTGAAGACCTCGACGTCGAAGCCCTCAAGATCGTCCACACACGCCGTGCGAATATGCTCGCGCGCCGTTCGTCAAGATGTGGGTGCTAGCGTGGATATTCGACGCTCACTTCAGCGCAGCGACGATCACCTCAAAGAGAGGAACTTCAATCCGAGATGGATGATCTTGAAGATCCTTCTTTGCCTGAGAGACACTCTCTCTAGATTCTAGGAGGAGAGAGAAGCTCTCAATATTGACACATGAATAGTGATAATGGGAAATCCTCTCTCTCACTTATATATGGAGTGTTTAAAACATGCGGTGTAGGTTCCCAGCCCCCGTGTAATAGACTCCCGCTATATAAGTGATATAAATAATTATTTATGACATATAAAATTATTCCATAAATAATATTTATAATTTATCACTTACCTATAATATATAAATATATATTACATGATAAATTTGAGTCTTTAACTTGACTCATTCCTCCTGCTAAAATTAAATGAACCTAGGATATTTAAATCCATTCGAATAAAACTAATACTTGTATTTACTATATAACTTGTAAATACATGTTATAAATAAATTCAACGAATTATTCTAAAATCGAATAATTAATGAATTTATTTATTCTTTGGTGATCCATAGAACTTGGATAGTGCTTGGACCCTTTTGAGGGGCCCACAAAGTTCTAAATTCTTATTCCTAGAATATCGCAGATTCTTAAGGCATTATTGTGTGTGACCCTCTAGGCCCGAATCTCAATAGCAGTGAATAATACCACTGACCGAGAGTGGGGTCTAGCAACCCATCGAGGCCCCAATAAAGATAAGGCAAAGTAAAAGCAATGACTGCATTCCTATGAACACGGTCTGTGTAATCTAATCTCTTCGTCATTGATATGTCAATAATGGAGAATGCATACTAGTGTCATCATTCTTTATTTTCTTTATTTTGTTTGTTGATTGGTCCGGACGGTCTTACCTTCGAATACCATGGCCATGGATTTATTGAAGGTGAAACCATCCTAATCAACCAGGCCTGAGATATCTCTTCCTGAACTCGGAAGCAACAAATCCTTTCTCGATCATTAAATCAATGCCATGCCATTAGTGACGTACCCGATAAAAACTACCTCACCACGACTTTGTCGCCATGGTTTTCACCTTATATCAAATGTATGTAATTAAATGACATTCATTGATAAGGATCTCAATTTAGGATACCATTGCACATGTTCGTAGATAGGAACGACCAATGACACCATAAACATATGGTGTTCCTATTATGCGGGTTTTTCCTCATGATCTCAATAGCTAGAGATCATCAAGTGCGAACTTAATGAGAAGAAGTCTCAATGCTTATGAGCCCCCAACACCTGATGGTAAAACATCATTTGTGTTCCTTCAGAATGATGTAACTGGACCATAGGACGTTACATTAAGATTACTTTAATGACATCTCAAGGTTCTCATTATAGCCTGGGACCTGCTATAACCCTTTAATGCGACAGGTAATCTATAGAAATTTCCATAAACAAAGATTATGTAGAAGTATCTACACTATCATGGAAAGATAAACACTTGTATAATACAAACTGAATACATGTAACAGTAATCAAAGTACAAATCAAGTTGGGTCTAGGGCACCAACTTTCAACACTCCCACTTGCACTAGATCCGACTACTAACAGGTTTCAATCTACTAGCTCTCACATGTCAATCATGATTCTGCTGAGAAATGGCTTTAGTTAGGGGGTCTACCACGTTGTCCTTTGTGGCTACTCTGCTAACTGTCCCTTCACCACATTGAGTAAAATTCCTCAAGAGATGATACTTCCGAAGAATATGCTTTGTCCTCTGGTGAGACCGGGGCTCCTTGGCAAGCACCACTACAGTAGTGTTATCACAATATACTGGAAAAGGGTCTGCACTGCTAGGTACAACACCAATGTCTGAGATAAAGCTATGTATCTATACTTCTTCCTTTTTGCATTGGAAGATGCAATATATTCGGAATCTGCTATAGAATCAGTAACCACAGCCTGCTTTGAGCTTTTCCAGCTCACTACACCACCATTTAGGCAAAAGATGTAGCTTGACTGTGATTTCATATCATCATGATATGTTTGGAAACTAGCATTAGTGTATCCACTCACAACTAGTTCCTCATCTCCTCCATACACCAGGAACATATCCTTAGTACGCCTTAAGAACTTTAGGATAGTTTTAACAGCAATCCAATGTAGCTCTCCTTGATTGGCTTGATATCTACCCACCATGATTAAAGCAAAGGCAACATCAAACATAGTACATAGCATGTCATACATGATAGAACCCACTGCCGAAGCATAAGGGACTCTACTGATTTTTTCAATCTCCTCTTGTTTTTGTGGACACATTTTCATGGAGATATTTACACCATGTGACATAGGTAACAATCCTCTCTTGGATTGTTCCATATTTTACCTTTTGAGTACCTTGTCAACATATGTACTTTGACTTAGGCCAAGAATTCTTTGAGATCTATCTCAATAGATCTTGATCCCAAGAATATAGGCTGCTTCACCTAAGTCTTTCATGGAGAAGCATTCATTTATACAAGTCTTAACTGACTGTAAGACTTGCACCTTGTTTCCCATGATTAATATATCGTCAATATACAAAACTAGGAAAACAATAGCATTCCCTTCAACCTTTTTATAGACACAAGGCTCACTTTCATTTTTAACAAAACAAAAATCTCTTATGGCCTCATCAAAGCGTACATTCCATGATCTTGATGCCTCCTTTAATCCATAAATGGATCATTGCAACTTGCATACTTTATTGGCATTATTTGACTTAACAAACCCTTCGGGTTCAGTCATATAGACAATTTCAAACAACTTCCCATTTAGAAAAGCATTTTTGACATCCATTTTCCAAATTTCATAATCATGAAAGGCTGCTATTGCAAGAAATATTCTGATGGATTTAAGCATTGACACTGGTGAGAAGGTTTCATCATTGTCAATGCCTTGACATTATCTGAAACCCTTTGCAACCAGTCTTGCTTTAAAGGTATTAACCTTACCATATATGTCGAGCTTCTTCTTGAAAACCCATTTTCATACAATGGGATTTACATCATTGGAGGGTCTACCAAAATCCAAACTCAATTTTAGTACATGGACCCCATCTCAGAATTCATGGCTTCTTGCCATGTAGTAGCTTCTTTAACTTTTACTGCTTCCCAATAGGTTAGAGGTTCATCATCCCCAAGGATTATTGTGTCACCTGACTCTGTGACAAGAAAACCATAACGCTCTGGTTCTCTAACCTCTCGCATAGACCTATGCAGTATCTGTGTCTCAGGTACAATTTCTTCTTCCACTTGCTCTTGTGGATATTATTCCTATACCAACTCTTGTACATCTGGAGCATTAACTTCATCGAAGTCAATCATGCTCGTACTATTTCCAGTAGAAATGTGATCCCTTTCTAGAAATGTGGCGTATCTTGCCACAATGACTTTTCTATCTAAAGTGTTATATAGGTAGTATCCTCTAGTTTCCTTAGGATAACCTATAAAGATGCACTTAGTGCTTTGGGATGCTAATTTTTCACTTGGTAAAGTCTTGACAAATGCCTCGCACCCCCCCCCCCACACACATGTGTGTCAGATTGGGTTTCTTTCCATACTATAACTGATATTGAATCCCATATGCAGCTTTAGTTGGTACTCGGTTAAGGGTATATGTTGTTGTCTACAAGGCGTATCCACAAAAGGATAATGGAAGAGTTCCATGACTCATCATTTATTTGACCATTTCAAGAAAGGTCGTATTCCTCCTTTCACTAACACCATTTCATTGTGGTGTATAAGGATGAGGGAGTTGGGATACTATCCCACACTCCTTCAAGTGATCAATGAAATCTTGGTTAAGATATTCTCCACCTCAGTCTAAGCGGAGTGCTTTTATCTTCATACCAAGTTGGTTTTCTACTTCATTTTGGTATTACTTAAAGAAATGAAAGGAATCTGACTTAAAACGCATTAAGTAGATATATCCATACCTACTATAATCATCAGTAAATGTAATGAAGTATAGAAAACCACCCCTTGTCTCTACTGGAAATGGACCACATACATTGGTATGTATTAATTCTAGCACTGTATTGGATCTTTCTCCCTTTCCTGAGAAAGGTTCTTTGGTAATCTTTCGTTGTAAACAAGCTTGACATACATCTAAGGGTTCTAACTTTACCGAGTCTAGATACCCTTCTTGATGTAATCTTCGTAATCGCTTCTCGTTTACCTGACCAAGATTGAAGTGCCATAGGCAGTTATTGT
The DNA here is from genome assembly GCA_963277665.1 of Viscum album. Classification (NCBI taxonomy): domain Eukaryota; kingdom Viridiplantae; phylum Streptophyta; class Magnoliopsida; order Santalales; family Viscaceae; genus Viscum; species Viscum album. Next base: position 5,613,531 of record CAUJRU010000004.1, on the reverse strand, counting down.
TTGAGTCATGTTGGTTGTTTTTGTCATTGATTTCCATTACTACGTTTTCTAGTTCTATAATATATAAACCATTGTTAAGATGTGCCATAACATAACATATGTTATCCCTATGAAAGAGACAACTTTTATTTCCAAATATGAAATAAAAATCCATAGTGTCTAAACGTGACACAGAGATAATGTTTTTGGTAACAGACGGTCCATAATAGCAATTTTTTAAAACAAGAACCAAACCAGTTGGTAAAGTCAAGTGATAGTCTCCCACTGCCAAGGCCGCCAGACTTGCACCATTTGAAGCTCGGAGATCCATGTGAACTTTTTCAATCTTCTTGAACCTACTTCATTCCTGTATATGAATAAAAATGTGTGAACCACATGACGTATCCAATACCCAACTTGCAGATAAAGATAGATTGCATTTAATGAAAAAAATACCTGAAGTAGAAGCATTCACTTGCTTCTTCTTCCTAGCTATGCAATTCTTCTTCCAGTGGCCTTTTTTGCCACATCCAAAGAAGACATCTTCTTGCTCATTACATTGCCTCTGAATCTTTGGCTTCATTGCAAGACGATGCATTGGTGTCTTTGGCCTTGACTTGGCCTTAGACCCCTTTTCCTTGCCCTTGTTTTTCTTGTTCACCATAAGGACAGTTGAATTGGTGTTTTTCATTTCCTTATCATCTTGGAGAACTAAATCCAAAATATCCAGGAGCGACTTTGTCATATCATTCATATTAAAATTGACAATGAATGTCGAGAAGCATGACAGTTAAGAGGCAAGAATGAGATCCACTGCTAGTTCTTGGTTCAGTTTGAACCCAAGGGCATCAAGCCACTCAATATACCCAATCATCTTGAGTACGTGAGGACCGGCTTGGTGCCCTTCTACTATCTTGTACGTAAAAAGAGAACTTGAGATCTCATACCTTTCTTTCCTATCCCTCTCCTCATATTGTTCTTGGAGATATGAAAGCATCTTGTAGGCGTCCTCTTCCTCATGAATTTTTTGCAATTGGATGGACATGGATGACAACATGATGCACTGTAAATCAAGAGCAACGTCTACATGCTTTCTCCACTTACCTTTTTCCGTCTTGCTTGCTCCCTGAGGTGGCTCAGTAGGAATTTGGGATTCCAGCACATATAATGTCCTTTCATGGCTTAGTACTATGAGAAAGTATCTGTACCACTCCTGGAAGATAAGTTATTGTCGGTCAGGATATTTTATTTATCCAAGATCGATCGCAATGATAAAGTACTTGTGGTGTTGGGGATTTCCATTTTGAATCTACATTAGACAATCATTTAGCAGTTAGTACTTTGTCTTGATTACTTTTTGACATTTTATGATTAATAAATTATTATACCATTTAATGTCTCCCACTATTTTAATGAACCTTAATATCCCTCACTATTAGATTCGAAATACTTCATCGTGTGAGCATTCTAGTGGAAAGGATCCTAGAAACCTCCCTCATTGTCTAAAAGCTAATGGTATGACACAACTTGGATGGTTTCAAGGTAGGCACTATGCTGGCCAACCACTTGTTCTTGTGGTTCCTTGTGTTGTTGTGTAAAGTCCCAGCTTTTGGAATCTAAACTTGATTCCCTCAACTTCTTGCCTCTAAAGTGATAGCAAGTTAGCTAAGGCTAATCCATGACTACTCACTTTAGTTAATTCGACCCATTTCTCTCATGGAAACGCCCCGGTAGTAAGGGGCACTCTCAACTGAGGCTGATGAGCACCCACACAGTCGGTTTTGTTTAGATGTGAGAAATGGAAGGCATTAATACTTAATATATCTTTGAGGTATTTTTAAAAAAATCAATTGAAGGAAATAATCATTTCTATTTATTATGTTCAAACTGGGTTGTCGCGCTCATAACTGAACATTCAATAGAATATTATTCATCATGACTTTATGCATATTATCTTGTTTACTATACCATGTGATCATGCAATAATCATGCATACACATAAAATAATAAACTATGCATAAAGTAAATCATGCATTCCGACTGGTCTTGAGAATTCTCTAATGATTGATCTATAACTGACCAATCATCACCAAGGGGAATCCATACCTGAGTCAATACATGACTCGTGTCGCTGCTAGCCCCAGTTCAAAGCGCCCAACTCTTGTCTGGACTACCACCTCATCATTGCGGGGTCTACGTTTCGGATCGTCACCGTATAATCACAAATATACTCACACGCAGGCAAGGGGGTCTGGGGTACAAAATAAAAATAGTGCAATGGATGTGCTGGCCCTTATACATATTTGAATTAAAAGATGATTCACAGACCGTCATTTATCTAATTAAATATTACAATCATCGCACGCATTGAATAAATAATTAATTAAATAAATAAATGATAGAAATACACATGTCGGTCAATAGCTCAAGACCAGTCGGGGTAAAAGCGCAATAAAATTAAATTGAAATAAATTTAAATTATGCAAGGGTGTTCTAATAAATTAAATAATTTAGATTAAATTCAAATAATTTATTTTTATCAGTTCCGTATATTTAATTTAATTTTTATTCCAAAAATTAATTAAATTAAACCAATAATTTAATTCTTAAACTTAAATTAAATTAATATTTCGGATTAAAATAATTTAAACCACTAAATTAATTGAAATTAATTTATTTTAAAAAAATAAATAAATTAAAATTAATTTAATGCAGTGTTACCTCTAGCCGGAGAGGAGCCCGACAAGAATGCGTACTGTCGCGGGATGTCGTCCTGGTACCATGGCGTGACCGCGGCGTCCAATGACTCCCGCGGTGGATGAAAATTCTGGCATAGTCTGAGGGTAATGGAAGGAGGCCAGGAAAGAGGTCGGCCAGCCACATGGACAGTAGCCCGCTGCTCCGGCGAGGCAGCTGTCCGGCCCGGGACTGCCTCGGACAGCGCTGTGCGGCCCGTCCGGCGAGCGTGGGATGGCCGGCTGGAGGCTGTTCGGCAGAGGGGAGGCTGGTGCAGTTGTCGGTGCGGCCGAACGTCGTCGGTCCAGAGGAGGCCGTCGTGAGACCAGGGCGGATGGACAGAGGGGGCTCAGTGCGGGTGTCGGCGCAGCCGGACGGAGCCGGTCCGGAGGAGGCCAACACGAGGGCAGGGTGACCGGATGGAGGGGGCTCAGCGTGGGCCACAGCCTGACGGAGGAGGAGGCTGGCGCGGGTGTTGGGGAAGCTGGGTAGGAGCGGTACGGCGGAGGGGAGGCCGGTGCGGCTGGCGGCGGCCCGCCTGAGGTGACCCGGCGGGGAGGAGGTCCGGCGGAGGGGAGGCGCTAGGGTTTTGGCCTCCTTTCCTGTGCGCCACGTGAGAGAAGACCCCAAAGGGGGTCGTCCTCCTTCTTTTTTTAAATTTACCCTTTAGACAAAAAAATTCCATCCTCTCTTTTTTATAAATAAGGGAGGAATACCCTTAATGGTCTTAGTCCTCCCCTTTTATTTAAAAAACAAGAAGACCCCAGATTTGGGGTCTTGGTCTTATTTTATTATTATAAAATATAATAAAATATTTATTATAAAATATTTTATTATAAAATATTTATAATAAAATATATATTTGATGTTGATTCTCAATTTGAGTTAAACATCAAATGAACAAAAAACTCGTGACGTCGATCCGTTTAAAAAATTTATATGATCATAACATGATCATTCGAAAACAAAACGACGTGCGGTCGAATCTGAATGAACAGTTTTAACACCCCACAATTAAATTTAATGCATTTTAATGTTTTTGACTCAGATAAACCTTGCGACTGGCTTTGATACCACTGTTGGGTACCGGGACTGCGCAGCGGAAGCCGGTGGGCCGAGAATTTAATATTTTCTTCTTCAACGGAGTGACATAACTCTGTCAACTCTAGTGATCTTGTCCAGGCTATGTCCGAGGATCTTGAAAAGTTCATAAGGAGCACAAAAATTAAACTGAACGTTTACCTAGTTCAGAATTGACGTGCAGGACGCTGGTGATCGTTGCTTGAAGTCTTCGACATCGAAGCCCTCTAGATCATCCACACACACCTCGTGAATCTGCCCGCACGCCGTTCATCAAGATCTGGGTGCTAGCGCGGATCGTTGAAGCTCACTTCAGCACAGTGATGATCACCGCAAAGGGAGGAACTTCAATCCGAGATGGATGATCTTGAAGATCCTTCTTTTCTTGAGAGACTCTCTCTCTAGATTCTAGGAGGAGAGATAAGCTCTCAATATTGACACATGAATAGTGATAATGAGAGATCCTCTCTCTCACTTATATAGGGAGTGTTTAAAACACGCGGTGTAGGTTCCTGGACCCTGTGTAGTAGATGCTCGCTATATAAGTGATATAAATAATTATTTATGACAAATAAAATTACTCCATAAATAATATATATAATTTATCACATACTTGTAATATATAAATATATATTATGTGTTAAATTTGATTCTTTAACTCGACTCATTCCTCCTGCTAATATTAAAAGAACCTAGGATATTTAAATCCATTCGAATAATACTAATACTTGTATTTACTATATAACTTGTAAATACATGTTATAAATAAATTCAATGAATTATTCTAATCATGAATAATTAATGAATTTATTTATTCTTTTGTGATTCATATAACTTGGATAGTGCTCAGACCCCTTGGTGGGGCCCGCCAAGTTCTAAATTCCTATTCCCAGAATAGGGCAAATTCTTATGGCGTTATTGTGTGTGACCCTCTAGGCCCTTATCTCAATAGAAGTGAATAATACCACTGACCTAGAGCGGGGTCTAACAACCCATCGACGACCCTATAGAGATAAGAAAAAGTCAAAGCAACGACTTCCTTCCTACGAACACAGTATGTGTAATCTAATCTCTTCATCATCGATATCTCAATCAAGGAGAATGCATACTAGTTTCATCATTCTTTATTTGCTTTATTTTGTTTGTTGATTTTTACGAACAGTCTTACCTTCGACTACCATGGCCATGGATTTATTGATGGTGCAACCATCCTAATCAACCAGGCCCAAGATATCTCTTCCTGAACTCGGAAGCGACAAATCCTTTCTCGATCATTCAATAAATGCCATGCCATTAATGACGTACCTGATACAAACTACCTCTCCATGACTTTGTCACCATGGTTTTTCCTTATATCAAATGTACATAATTAAATGAAATTCATTGATAATGATCTCAATTTAGGAGAGAATTAGACAAGTCCGTAGATAGGAACGACCAATGACACCGGAAACATGTGGTGTTCCTATTAAGCGGGTCTTTCCTCATGATCTCAATAGCTAGAGATCATAATGTGTGAATTTCACAAGAAGAATTCTCAATGATTATGATCCCCCAGCACCTGATGGTCACACATCATCTGTGTCCTTTCAGAATGATGTAACTAGACCATAGGACGTTACATAAAGATTACTGTCATGGCATCTTAGGGTTATCATTATAGAATGGGACCTGCTATAAACATTTGATGCGATAGGTAATCTATGGACATTGCCATAAACAAAGTTGATGCAGTAGTATCCACACTATCATGGCAAGACAAACACATGTATAATACAAACTGAATACATGTAACGGTAATCAAAGTACAAATCAAGTTGGGTCTAGGGCACCCACTTTCAACACACATGCACTTGTATGTGCATAATTATTTATTATCATTCACATGAAAATGCGCATGCATATGCACATTCACGTGTGTTATGATTTATTATTTAAACTTTTCACATGCATATTCACATGCACGTGCATTATTACTACTATTATTATTAGAGGCATTTTTATGGTTTACTATCATTTTTTAGTATTTTTAGGTGTTATTAACATTTATTATGGTTTTTTAGGGATTTTGGGTTTTTAATGGTATATTAGTGTTTTTAGGGTTTGTGGGAGGTTATTAGGATTTTATTAGGGTTTATTATGGTGTGTCATGGTTTATTAGGGTTTATTAGGTATTTTTAGGGTTTTATTAGTATTGAGTTGGGTTTATTAAGGTATATTATGGTATATTATGGTATATTATGGTATATTATGGTATATTATGGTATATTATGGTATATTTGGGTATGTTTAGGATTTATTAGGATTTATTATGTTTCGTTATGGTTTATTAATTTTTAAGAGGGTATATTAGTGGTTTTTAGTGTTTAGTAGTGTTTATTCAGGTTTATTAGCGCTTTTAAGCTTTGTTATGTTTTATTAACCTTTATTAGGGGTTTTAGGGCTTTTTAATGCTATATTTGGGTTTTTAAGGGTTTAGTGGGGTTTATTATCGTTTATTAGGGTGTGTTAAGTTTTTTTAGGGCTAAGTAGGTATTTTTAGGTTTTTATTAGGGTTGAGTTGGTATCTTTAAGGTTTTATTAGGGTTTATTAGGGTTGAGTATGGTTTATTAGGGTTTGTTTGGGATTTTTAGGGTTTGTTATTGCTTTTATTAGGGTATATGAGTTTTTTTTAGTTTTTGTTAATATATATGAGGGGGTTTTATGACTTTTTTGTTTTTATTATATGGTTTTTAGTGTTTGTGAGAATTTTTAATTATTTATTAGCTTTTATTTGAATTATTATTGTTTATTAAGGTTTCTAGGGATTTTAAATGGCTTGTTTGTGTTTTTTTGTTTATTGGGGTTTAGTTGGGTTTTATTAGGTTTTTTTATGGTGTGTCAAGGTTTATTAGGGATGAGAAGGTATTTTTAGGGTTTTATTATGGTTTTATTAGGGTTTGTTAGTTTTTATTAGGGTTTATTATGGATTTTTAGGGTTTATTAGGGTTTGTTTGGGGTTTATTTATCTTTTTGTTTTATTCGGTTATATTAGTGTTTGTTAGGTCTTTTTAGATAATATAGCATGTTTTTATTGTTTGTGAGCATTTTGTTTTTGTTTTTGAGCCTTTTTAGGGTTTCGTAAGTTATATAAGAGTTTATTATGTTTTATTAGGTTTTTTTAGGGATTTTTAAGGTATATTAACATTTTTTGTCTTTATTAGGTTATATTAGTGTTTTTAGGACTTTTTTGGTAATATAGCGTATTTTTATTGTTTGTGATCATTTTTTATTATTTGTGAGTGGTTTAGGGTTTATTAGTTTATATTGGAGTTTATCAGGGTTTCTAGGGATTTTTTAAGGTATACTAGTATTTTTTTCATTATTAGCGTTTTGTAGGGTTTTATTAGGGGATATTATGGTGTGTCAAGGCTTGTTAGGGTTGAGTAGGGTTTATTTGTCTTTATTTATGGTTTATTAGGGCTTTTAGGGTTTGTTTGGGGTTTATTAGGGTTTGTTAGTGTTTATTTGTGTCTATTAGGGTTGTTTAGGGTTGTTTAGGTTTTCATAACCTGTTTTTAGGGTTTATTTGGTTTTATTATCAATTATTAGAGTTTATTAGGTATTTTTGGTGTTTTATTAGGGTTGGGTAGAGTTTCATAGGGTTTTTAGGGATTATAAGGTGTTTTTAGGGATTATTAGAGTTTATTAGGGGTTTATTAGTGTTTAATTTTTTATATTATGGTATACTAGGATTTAATATTTTTGAGGGTTTAAAAGCATCTTTAGGGTTTTTGTAGCATTTTTTAGGGTTTTTGTAGCGCTGTTAGAGTTTATGTAGAATTTTTAGTGTTTATATAGTGTTTTTTGGGTTTAGTTAGCAGTTTTACATTTTATGTATCATTTTTAGGGTTTATGTAGCGTGTTTAGGGTTTAGGTTTTATATTGAATTTTTTAGGTTTTATGTTACGTTTTTTGGGTTTATGTAGTGTTTGTAGGGGTGAAGTAGTGTTTATGTTGCACTTTTTAGGGTTTATGTAACGTTTTTAGGGTTCACGTAGTGTTTTTATGGTTTATATTTTGTTTTTAAATTTTATGTACCATTTTTAATGTTTATATTTATTTTTAGGGTTTATGTTGTGTTTTTTAGGGTTAATGTTACTGTTCTAGGGTATATGTAGTGATTTTAGGGTTTATGTAGGGTTTTTTGGGTTTATGATGCATTTTTCGTTTATGTTGCGTTTTTAGGGTTTTTGATGCAATTTTTAGGGTTTATGTAACGTTTTTAGGGTTTATGTATCTATTTGATGCCTTTTTTCGGCTTTAATGGTTGTTTATGGTTTGTAGTGGGTTTTAGGGGTTTTAAGGGTTGTTAACGGGTGTTTATGGTTTTTATGGTATCTGATGGCTTTTTAGTGGTTTTTGGGGAGTTTTATGGGTTTATTTGTTTTTTTGGGGATTTATATGGGTTGTTAGGGTTTTAGTGTGTTTTAGGGTTTCGTTGGGTATTGTAGCGGTTTTTAGGGTTTATATAATGTCTTTTATTATTTTTTGGGTTCCTTAGGGGTTTTTAGTGTTTTTAGTGTTTAATATGGTTCTTTAGGGTTTATTTGTGTTCTTTAGGGTTTATTAGTGTTCTTTAGGATTTGTAACAGATTATTTTCATTTTTTATTGTATATTAGGGTTTTATTTGGCTCTTTTAGTCATTAATAGCATTTCTAGGGTTTATCAACCATTTTATGGGTTATTTAGGTTTTATTAGGGTTTATTAGGAATTATTTTATTTATTAGGGTTTAGTAACGTGTATTTGGTTTTATTACTATTTATTAGGGATTATTATGATTTTTTAGGGTTTATTGCGTTTTATTAGGGGTTTGTTATGGTTGGTTTTAGTTTGATTGGATTTATTAAGTGTTGTTAGGATTTGTTACGTTTTATTTGGGGTTTTTAGGGTTTGTTACAATTTATTTTTGGGGTTTTAGGGTTTTTTACAGTTTATTAGTGGGTTGTAGGGTTTTGTAGGCCTTTATTTGGAGGTTTTTGTGGCGTTTTGTTGCGTTTGTTTGGTTTTTTAGTGATTATTATGGTTTATTATGGTTTAATAGTGTTTTTTATTGTATATTAGGGGTTTTGGGGCTTTTTTTAGCATTTATTAGGGTCTAATAGAGTTTGTTAGGGTTTATTCCTGGTTATTATGATTTATTAGTGTTTATTAGGGTTTTTTGTGTTTAATAGTGTGTTTTATGGTTTAGTAGGGTTTTTAGTGGTTCTTAGGGGTTATTAGTGGTTTTTAGGGTTTGTTAGGTTTTGTTAGGGTTTTTAGGGTTTTTTATGGTTTGTTTCAGTTGTTTGGGGTTTTATGCATTTTTTTGGGTTTTATGGGTGTGTTTGGATTTTTTATGATTTGTTAGGGTTATTTTAGCATTTTTGGTGGTTCTGTTTCATTTTGTGGATTTTGATGTATTACTTGGTTTTTTGTAGCAATTGTTAGGTTTTATGTATCATTATTAGTGGCTTTAATGGTTCTTTAGGGATTTATTAGGGTGTTCTATGGTTCATTATGGTGTATTAGGGTTTCTTTTGAAGATTTTAGGGTTTTCTAGGGGGTTTTTAGGCTTTTTAAGGATTTCATAGGGTTGCTTAGGGTTTTGTTAGCCATTTTTCGGGTCATGGGGTTTTTTAGCGTTTTTAGGGGTTTTTAGGGTTTTTAGCGATTTTTTAGGGGTTTTTTTGGGTTTTTAGCTTTCTTTTAGGGTTTTTTTGGTTTTTTCGTGTTTTTAGGAAGTTTAGGGTTTTTTAGGGTTTTTAGGATTTTTATGGTTTTAAGGTTTTTAGGGTTTTTTTGGGTTTATAGGGTTTTTTTGGGGGTTTCTGGTTTTTTTAGGGTTTTACAGGTTTTGCTGGGTTTGTTGGGTTTTTTATGAATATTAGCATTTTGAATGGTTTAGTAGCATTTTTGTTGTATATTTCGGTTTTTAGGTATTTTTTAGCTTTTATTGGGGTCTAACAGGGTTTTTAGGGCTTATTATGATTTATTAGTGTTTATTAGGGTTTAATAGTTGGCATTAGGGTTTATTAGGGTTTAGTATGGTATATTATTGGTTGGTAGGGTTTGTTAGGATTTATTAGTACTTATTAGAGTGATTTAGTGTGTCTAAGGGTTTTTTAGGGTTTCTAATGGTGAGTTAGGGTTTCTAAGGGTGGGTTAGGGTTTCTATGGGCGGGTTAGGGTTTCTAAGAGCGTGTTATGGTTTCTATGGGTTTATAAGGTTGTTTTAGGGTTTCTATGGGTGTGTTGGTGTATTTAAGGGTGTGCTAGGGTTTCTAATGGTGTGTTAGGTTTTCTAAGGGTGTTTTTGGGTTTCTATGGGTGTGTTAGTTTTTCATAGGTTTTATTAGGGTTTTGTTAGGGTTTTTAGGGTTTTGTTAGGGTTTCTTATGGTTTCATTGGGGGTTTTTAGGGTTTCTTTGGGGTTTTTTGGGTTTATTGGGGTTCCTTACTGCCTCTTGGGGATTGTTAAGTCTTGTTAGGGTCTGTTAGAGGTTTTTAGGGTTAGTTAGAGTTTGTTATTATTTTAGGGTTTTTTGGGGTTTGTTAGGGTTTGTTAGGGTTTGTTAGGGTTTGTTAGGGTTTTTCATGGTTTTTAATGGAATTTAGTGTCTATGGGGTTTTTCATGGTTTTTTAGGGTTATATAGTTCATGGTTGTCACAGATATGTAGAGCTAGTCACAAGCTTCAATTTGATATGTGGTAGAGGTGAAACGGACACCTAGAGCAGAAGTTGTGGTCATTTGGAGGATTTAAGGACCTTTTGGGACTTTAAGAACATGATAAGGTGTTCCTATTGGTCATAGATGTGTCGATCTGGTCGAAAAATTCGATTTGATATATGGTAGAGGAAAAATAGACTCCAGGAGTAGAAGTTATGGTCTTTTGGAGGGTCTAAGTACCTTTTTGGGCCTTCAAGGTTGTGAGAAGGTGCTTCAGTGGTTATAGGAGTGCATGTCTAGTCGCAAGCTTCGATTTGATATGTGGTAGAGGAAAAACTGACCCCCATAGAAGAATTTATTGCTAAACGGACACCACAAGCCAATCTTTTGATCATCTATTTCCCTCTGGAATTGTGGATGATCTCATTGATTTAAGATTCAAACATTCCAAACAGTTTCTAACGGGTTTGTTCGTAGAACCGGAAACATCCAATGATTCCATATCCATTTGAATATACTTTCCAAAGGTAGGCGTTCATTAGTTGTGGACTGATGGGGCTTAGGAATTTTCATTGGTCGAGAGGATGGGAGGTCGGACTCATCACACCTTTTTGAGGGGAATTATTTTCTACTTCGGGACTCTTTTTATAGATTTAAGTTATGTTCGTGAATCCTTATTACATTACCAAGTATAAAAGGAGCATTCCTTTAGATCTGACAATCAATGATTGATATGTAGGAAATTTAGAGAACCTTTTATATGTATTCGAGGTTCTTTATCGATAGAGAATCATATGTATTTGTTAGAGATTCTTATTCAATGGTATCCTTTGATACATAAAATCTCTTTTTCATTATGATGATCATACTGGTTTTAAATCCACTCAGTGGGGCACTTGATGTTTATTGTCATTCAGAAGGACATTTAATATTTCAGAGTTGGGATCGTACCCAGAGATGGGCTACCTACGTATCCTTTGTTTTGGAAAAGGAATCAGAACCCACATAGTTCGAGTAAGGGAGTATGATGCTTATGCATGATTGATGGCTCAAAGAAATATGTCATGATTACTTTTACACTCTAATCTCACGCGAGTCATGCTCGGTGTGAGAAACAAAACGTATTGGTGAAACCAGAAAATTGTGCCATGAAAGATGCAATGATGTGGGGCTTATGTGTGTATGACTGCCCAAATAGATGAGGATTAAGATTTACTTTTGGGAAAAAAATCTATGAACAGGGTTCATAAAGGTATATGTGCTTCATGGAGATTTGGATACTCTAATCTTGGGGCTTACTCCTAAGGAAGATGCCCACGTTAGGAGGGGACTTATGATTGGGTTTTACTCCTGAGAAGGAAGCCCGGATCAAAAGGAAATTAAGACTGGTTAAGAGAGATTAAGGCTCGGGCATACTCCTGAGAAGAAGGACCAGGTTAAGGGACTTGAAAAATTAAGGGACTTGGGGCTTACTCCTGAAGAGGATTTCAATATTTGAGACTGAGGCTTACTCCTGAAAAGGAAGCCCAGGTTAAGAGAATTATGGTTGGGGCTTACTCCTAAGGAGGATGCTCATATCTGGGAATATTATGATTGGGGCTTACTCCTGAAAAGGATGCCCAGATTAGGGGACTTGGGGCTTACTCCTAAGGAGGATGCCCAAAATTAATGGGAATTATGACTGGGACTTACTCCTGAAAAGGAGGCCCAGTTTAATGAGGACTTGGGGCATACTCTTAAGGAGGATGCCCATACTTGTGAACTTTGAGACTGGGGCTTACTCCTGAGAAGGAAGCCCAGGTTAAAGAGGACATGGGTCTTAATCCTAAGGAGGATGCCCAGATTTGAGAATTATGGCTGGGGATTATTCCTGAAAAGGAGGCCCAGGTTAAGGGGTTCTCTCATCTTAAAGGATGAGGTTGAATGAATGAAATCTCAATCTTTATTGACATAAAGATGTGTAAATCACTAGGTTTTGAGAGATATTCCACAGAATTCCTTTTAGATAAGGAAGTTAATCAAGAAAACATGCCATAAATGGCTTTGAAGAATGTCTTGAAGACTGAATCTTGAATAAGAGAGGTGGAATGGTATAAGAGGGGTTAAATGGGCAAGAAGGCAACCCAAAAAAGGTAGGGGCGTGCAAGTCCTGGCAGGTATGCAGGTACTGAGTGGGTGCGCAAGTCCTAGTTGCGCAGGTATACCTGCACGACACATGGGTACTTGCGCGATTGTTAAACAGTAGGGTAACACTTGGGCGATCCTTGACCAAAGCCATTAGAATTATCCTGAGGCACTTCCAGAAGATAAGCGCACAAGTTTTGGTGATGAAGTAGGGTGGCGTGCAAGTATGTTCATTTCCCTTTATGGGTAAAACACCTTAGGCGCACAAGTGTTAGTGAATTCTAACACTTAGAACTTACTCCTCTTGGTTAGACCTTCAATTCTAGGTAATGAATTTCTATATATGATTTCAGAAGACCTGAAGAAGAGACTTGGGCGTTCAGAGCTCTATATCTGAATTCTGGAAAAATTCCTCCTGAAATGGGGGGCCCACCGGGGGTATTTATAGGCTGGAGAAGACCTTGGGCGGTTATCACCTAGGGCGTGCAAGTGACTTTCATGACCAACATTGGTGTGCAATTGTACTTGCACGACCATTATGGCGCGCAAGTATAATTGCACGACCATTGTAGAACTTGTGCGACCCTTATGCAATGTTCTTCTTATTCCTTCCTTTGTCAATTTTTTGATATTGGTCCAAAGGTTGAATCACTTTGCGCTAATATATTCTCCTTTTCCAATCTTTAGATTCTGTGATTAAAGGAACGTAAACAAAAGTCCCCCCTCAGAGTTGGATCCAAAAGAAATGAGGATTTGACTTTGAGGAAATCGAGAAGGAACAAGAAATATGGTAGTTTAATGTCACGCATGTCGGACATAAATGGATAATGTTTAAGGTCGAAATAGTTTTGAACGAAGGGATTAAAATTGACTCAATTCCTTGACAATTTATCTGAAAACATATTACCACACTCAAGTATGAGGGAAAAATGAATGTAAACTATGAATTAAGAAATCTTGAATCTGGTGAATGATATGAAAAAAACTAAGAGGAATTAGAAGAAGTTTTTTCCAAGAATGAAGTTACCATTATTTAACAAACCTGTTAGGGGGTTGAATTATGTAGGGCCACCTAAGGGAATTGGTTGTATGGTCAAATAATAGCATCTTTTGGTTGATAGGTCTGTTATGTAGACTTGTTTATGCAAGGCTGCCTAAGGGCACGTGCTGCATAGTCAGGCAAAAGAACTCTCAAGGAGTTACTTTTCTACTGCTAAAAAGCCAGTGGAAGTTTATGGAGATTCAAATTTTCCAAAGCTTAGAGTTTTCTGTATGAAGAGAGGTACTTGAATATGGAGAAGATATTTCCAAACAAGATTGTTTAAGAATAGGATTAATGTCACTCCTACGAAGGTCTTACCCAAACATAGGGAAGGGAAAATATAAACCATAGACTTGAATATTTTTAGATCATGAAAAAGAGTATGAGACAAATATATAAAGAATGGCTTTTTTTGTGGATCCCTACATATCCTCGTTAAGACAACTAAGGAAAAAAAGAGGTTTTCATCCTAAGAATGAAGTTACCATTATTTAACAAACCCGTTAGGGGGTTCAATTATGCAGGGCCTCCTATGGGCATTGGATGCATAGTCAAATAATAGCATATTTTGGCTGACAGGTCTGTTATGTAGACTATTTATGTAAGGCCTCCTAAGGGCACATGCTGCATGGTTAGGAAAAAGAATTCTCAGAATTTGGACATTTTGTGATTAGAAGTCAGGAAAAAGGGTTATGAAGATCTAAAAATAGTTAAGGTTAGGATTATGACACATAAAAATGGGTATTGTTCAATAAATGTAAAGATACATAGATCAATGCTAACCATAATCATGTTGTGGCTGGGTCTTGAATTGAAATATTAGACTTCACTACGTATCCCATAAGGATGGGAATCAATCCATATGTAATTCTTGAAATATAGTTTAATGTCATGTGGGACTAAAGTATGGGAGATCTTAGTTTAGGGTCATAGAGCTCGGACCATTGTAAGAGATACACAGTGTTTGTTTTCATGGGGACTTTTCAGCCAAGGGACATAAAGTGGAATTTGGGGTGAGGCCCAAAGACTTGGGACTGGATTTGAGGGACACTCGAACGTTCCTACATATCGCACAAGGATGGGAATTAAGCCCACATAGTTATAGAAATACCCTCTGTACAGATTTGGTTCATACAAGTGAAGGGTGAAAGGGGACTTTAGTGCAATGATGGTTTGACCCAAAATAAAAGGTTCGGGCATTTCCATGTATTCACGTAGTCTTTGGAATAAAACGTGATTGGAGATCTATGTAAATAATTATTTCCTCTTAGGTGAGGGTATCAAATAATGTTGTAGTTTATTGTCATACTGGAAAAAAGTGTTGTATAGATTAACATCGTTTAGCAAGGAAGAAAGTGAACCAATGTAAAGATATTGATTCTGGGCATGGTTTCACGAATCAACATCGTATGAGATGGAGGTGAACCGATGTGAAGAGATTGGTTTTGGGCTTGAACCTTGGGAGGTTGCCTACGTACCCAGCCTGGAAGGCAAGGATCAAAGTCCATGTAGATCAATTAAAGAATGAATTAGTGATCAAGTTGTCCTTGGGGACAATGATCTAAAAAAAAGTGTTGGGACTTACACATGGTTAGTAGCCCAGAGAGAGTGTTATGGTTGAAGTTTTCTCTAAGCTCACTTGAGTCATACTCGGTGTGATAAGAAAGAGGTAGAAAAAACCCTAACGATGCATAGTTTAATGTCACATAGGACATATAAAGGGACTATGTAGTTTAAAGTCTTGCAGTTAGGACTATTGGTGCTGCACAGTTTAATGTCATGTAGTAGGGACAAAGTGCAGTTTAATGTCATGTAGGACATATTAAAGGACTTTTTGTATAGTTTAGTGTCATGTAGTTAGGACGATGGGGACAATACAGTTTAATGTCATGTTAGACAAAAATAGGACTGTGCAATTTAATGTCATGCAGTAAGGACAAATGAGTACACCATTTAACGTCATGTTGGACGTATTAGGGACTTTTTCACAGTTTAACATCATGTTGGACGAAAAAGGGATGATACAGTTTAGCGTCATGTTGGATGTAAGTGAAAATAGTTTAAGGTTGTATGCATGGACCGTTGGTTATACAGTTTAACTTCTTTCTAGATGTAAGGGACTTCTATATAGTTTAACGTCATATAGAAAGGATGATGAAGGGGGACACAGTTTAATGTCATGTTGGATGAAAGTGCGAATAGTTTAAGGTCAAATCCATGGACCGTTGCTATATTTTGTGTTTATACAAATCATTTCTTCAGAAATATAGCATTTTTTGGAGTAGTTATGGGTTCTCCATCCATTGATATTAAAGAATAAGCTCCATTGGAGTAGACCTTATGTATTGAGTAAGGTCCTTCCCATTTTGGCTCAAGATTAGGAGGTTTCTTTCCTGGTATCATTGGAGTTCTGAGAACTAATACCAATTCTCCCTGAGTGAATGAACAAAGATGATCTTTTTTGTTAAAAGCTCGTGCTATTCAATTCTGATAGACTTCCAAGTGGTGCAAAGTGCACAATCTTTTCTCATTAACCGTTCCAATTCATTCAATCGATTTTTAGATTGTTCATCTATAGATGACTGATCAAAAATGGCTCTTATGAGTGAGGGTATTTGAACTTCAATGGGAAAGCCGGCTTCCGTTCCATATACAATTGAATATGGATTTGACCACGTTGCAGTGCGGGTGGTGGTCTGATAAGCCCATAAAGCATGAAAGAGTTTATCAGGCAATGATTTATTATCTTTATCCACCATCTTTTGCAGTATATTTGAAAGAGTCTTGTTGAAGGCTTCTATCTGGCCATTGGCCGCTTCATGATACCGAGATGAATGGTTGTATTTGATGTTGAATTCTTGGTACAACTTCTTCACCTCGGATGAACAGAAGATGGTTCCATTGTCCATCAATATGGAATGAGGGACACCAAATCTGGTAATGATGTTAGACTTGATGAAGCTAATAATGCATTTAGAACTGACTTCCTAAAGAGGTATTTCCTTTTCCCATTTGGAAAAGAAATCAGTAGCAGTAAGAATATACTTAAACTGCTTGGCCGTAGCTAAAGGGTAAGGTCCAACCACATCCATTCCCCATGTGGAAAATGGCCACGAGTATTTATCTATATGAAGCAACTATAGAGGTTGATGAATGAAGTTGGAATGTAGTTGGCATGAATAAAACTTCTTTGTGAAATCAACACAATCTTGTATCATTGAAGGCCAAAAGTATCCAAGCCTTCAAATCTAATCAGATAGTCTATGTCCACACTGGTGGGCACCACAGACTCCTGTATGCACTTCTTTCATGAAAGCCATTGTCTCTTCACCATCAATTCATCTGAAGAGAACTCCATCAAAACCAAATTTGTAGAAAATTTTGTCTAAGTTATCTGGGCTATCATAAAGAGTAAAATTGACCACACGTCACCGGATTTGTTCTTTCCTGGCTCTATCAGGTGGAAGTGTTCCATTTTGAAGGTATTCCCTGATAGGTGACATTTATCCTATAGTATGACCATACGGTTCAATAATGGGACTAATTTCATTAATTTCCTCTATTATGATTCGAACATAAGGTGAAATTGCACGACAATGGGCAATACTGATGGTTATCTCGTCCCAATTTGGATCTGTTAGAGTTGTGGCTATATTAGCCAGTGCATCAGCTTGAGGATTTTGTGATCTTGGGACATAAGAAAATGTCAGTTCTAAAGGGAATTCTGCCATTAACTCTCTGATGTAATCATACAAAGGGATTAGTTCTTCTTTTCTGATGGCATAATCCCCATTGACTTGTTTGATTACCAGGTCTGAAGAACCTTTCACCATTAAGTGATTCACTTGTGCTTGAAGTGCCAATTCCAAGCCTGTGATGAGAGCTTGGTATTCTGCTTCATTATTTGTACCACCTTACCACAATAAGAAGGAATAAGGTAACACTGCCTTTTATGGAGAAATGAGCACAATTCCTAAGCCAACATTATTGAACTTAGGATTTTCCATTTTCCTTCCTGTTGTACTTCTAGAAGCACCATCAAAATACATTTACCATGCCTAAGGACTTTCTTGAATAGAGAAGACTTCCTCATCAGGGAGTTCAATATCTGAAGATGTGTCTTCCACTGAAGGGTGTTCAGCCAGGAAATTAGCCAGATCTTGGCCCTTTATTGCCTTTTGAGACACATATTGAATGTCAAATTGCTGCAAAATAACTGCCCACTTTTCCAGACGTCCTGTAAGCATTGGACGACTAAGGATAAATTTGAGCGGGTTATTGCGAGATACCAATTGGACCTCGTGAGGTTGCAGGTAGTGTCTCAAATTCTAAACTGCAAAGATTAATGCCAGGAAGCACTTATCAATACTTTAATACCGGGTTTCTGCTTCAAGCATACTCCGACTGAGGTAGTAGAGGTTGTTTTCATTTCCAGCATCATTCTTCTGAGCGAGAATGGCACCCAATGATTACTCTAAAGATATCACGTAGAGGATAAGTGGCCTTCCTTCAACAGGTGGCATAAGTACCGGTGGGATCAAGAGGTATTTCTTGAGAATATCGAAGGCTTCTTGACATTATTCAATCCACTGATAAGTTACTCCCTTCTTTATCAATTTGGTGAAGGGTAAACTTTTTCCTGCCAAATTGGTGATGAAACGCCGAATATAGGCTAAGTGTCCTTGAAGTCCTATTAATTCATTCAAATTTTGAGGAGGTGACATACTAAGGATTGACTTTTTCTTCTCAGGATCGACTTCAATACCACGATGGCATACAACAAAGCCAAGAAATTTTTCTAAGGTTACCCCAAAAGCACATTTTAAGGGGTTCAAATTCAAATTATGTTGTCGAAGCATGGGAAATATGACTTCCAAATCAGCCAAGTGATTAGAATGTTGTTTGGATTTGACCCCCAAATCGTCCACATAGCATTCAAAAAACTTCCCTAAAAAGGGTTTGAAGATACGATGCATGGCACGCTGATATGTTGCACCTGCATTCTTTAAGCCAAAGGGCATTACCTGGTTGTGAAACACATGCTGAGGGGCTCTGAAGGCTGTGGATTCCTCGTCTTCTGGGGGCATTCGGATTTGATTATATCCAGAATATCCATCCATGAAGGAAAGTTCTTCATAGCCAGCTGTTTCATCAATTAAAAGTTCTGTTATCGGAACTAGGAAATCATCCTTAGGAAAATGCCGATTAAGATCTCTGAAATCGGTGAAAACTCTAATTTTTCCATTCTTCTTCTTTACAGGGACAATATTAGCCAACCACTTGGGATATTGAACTTCTCTGACGAAGTTAGATTTGATAAGCTTATCCACTTCAGCTTCAATTTTGGAAGCATAAGTTGGGTGTGTTCTTCTCGCGACTTTCTTAAATCCTCGATGTTCTTCTGGTAATCCCAAATGATGAGTAGAAATATTAGGATCAAGCCCAGGAATCTCTGTATAGTTCCAAGAAAATATGTCTCAATTTTTCTTTAAAAAGGAAATATAAATCTTTTGTTCTTCAAGAGTCATGGCCGCACTGATTAAAGTGGGGCATGGATCTTCTTTTGTACCCAGATTTATTTCTCTGAGTTCATCCACGGTGGTAGAGATACCCTCTTCAAATGCTGGAGGAGCATCTCTGAGATCTTCCTCTTCTTCTTCAACATGTGTTACTTCTTCCGTTTCTACTTTCATAGTATATGATGAAGCAAAATTTCCATGATTTAGAGAGATGTTAAAATTTGAACATCTTGAAGAAGAGGCTTCCATTTCTGACCCAATTGATGATGAAGGGTCTTCCATGGGTAATAAAGAGTAGATAATGGATTGAGAATCGACATCATTATTCACCTATGACGTCGCTATCACTTCTTCTGGCCTGGTTGGCGAAGAATAGACTTGCTGGATTTCAGCAGATGAAATGAAGACATCTCCATTTGAGATTTTATCATTTCCTAGAGAATCACCAATTTCTCCCATGTTGTCTGGATCGATTTCCGTAATTGACATTATGGATCTTTCCATAAGAGTATTTTGATTTGGGTCTATCCTGTGAATTTGACTGATAGGAAATACATAATCTGTACTCACTTGTGCAAATGGATTTACTGGAATCTTTTCCAAACCATGTGGAGCATTAACTTTGGTAATCTCCCTAGTTGTGGATGTCTCATTTCCTTTCATGTGATAGAATTCTGCCTAAATGTATTGATACTCACATGTCTTGAACGAGGCCTTATCACCGTACAATGTCCCAACTTGACCATCGAAACAATACTTGAGACATTGATGATATGATGAATGGATAGCCACATGTTGATGTAGCCAGGGACTTCCAAGCATGATGTTGAAGGCTGAGTCTTGATCAACAAACATGAAATATGAATTGGATACAAGATCTCCAAACTAAGTTCTGAGCGCAATCTCACATAGTGGTTCTTTTTCATTTTTGTCATACCCTTGTAACATCACAGTAGAAGGAGATAAATTGGATTCCTTGAGGCCCAATCGAAGAAGTGTATGAATGGGGATGAGGTTGTCTCCTGAACCATTATCAATGAATGCTCTTCAGATGTATATGCCATTGAACTTTCCAGATAAGTACAAAGGACTAACATGTCCATGCACGACATCATCTTCATCATCATCAGTGAAAGATATCACTGCATGGCATTCCACAGGATTATTCTCTATGTGATAGACTTAATCTACAGCAATTTCAGTTTCAAACTCATGAGGACTTGACAAAGCCTCGATGAGTGCCTCCCGAAGATCGTTTGACAGATTCAAACCATCCAGAATTGATAACATGTCCAGTAATTGGGCCAGGTGTTTCAATACATCCTACTTTTGATCCAGAGGTCTGCGTTTCCCAACAGGAACATGTGGTTTAGCAGGTGCCTTGGAAGCATATTCTTTGGAAGTTGATGCATCTTGTATCGGGATAGGATTTGGCAATATTCCTAGTTTTGGAATATTAGACTGATTAGATCCATTTACATGCTGAGAGGAAGAATATGGAACCTTCAACCGGTCTCCCAGAATAACTATTCCAGGACTGAATTTGCTATTGGTGGAAGAACTTGCTTGTTCATGTTGAGCTCGCCGAAGGGCTCTGCCATGAGTTTCTGCTGCTTTCATAGTTCTAGAAGGGGTAGAATTGGAATAGTGGCTTCTGAAAGATCCACATATTCCCCTGTATCCTAAGCCTCTGGAACTTCATCTAATTCCTCTTTTTGATATAGGGAATTTGGGCTCATCAAAATAGAAACTCAACTGGCATATAGATCTGTTAATTGAATCATATTAACAGAACCGAAAATCAACTCTTCATCCGATAAAGACTCTGCCAGATTAGCCTGTTTAGGCTATGCCGTTTGGTGGGGCGGTGCCCGTTGCTTCGAAGTAGATGGCATGAAATCTGTCAGATTCAAAGACAACATAGGCTTTGAAACATACTCATCTTCTTCTGATTGTTCCTACTTCTTGGAATTGTGCCGTTTCTTTGAGGATTTTCCCTCTAATGAAGAGGGTTTTTTCTGTGGAATTCATGGAAGAAGGCACAATTGGTTTCTTCAATTGTGTTCGAAAAATATCATGAGTTTGGTTGATTTTCATTCTAACCATCCAATCATCATATTTTTGTGCATTTTTGCTTTTGACTTCGTGCCACTCACCTACCTCCTCTGTAATTGTAGCAGTAACACATGCTACCTGGGCTGAAGAGCCTTTTAGTTTGACTTGTCCCAAGTCGAACATCATTTGCAGGAGGTACTTGAAAACAAAAAACTCCTGAATGGGATGCCCCAACATCTGGTGAGACGGGAAATAGTTGGGACAATCTTAATATCCTTCCTTGTTTGGCCTCTTGGGCCTTGGTAATTGAACCAGATTGTTTTCCAGAGCCAAAATTAAGTAGCCAGGACCTTTTTCATTTCGAAAAAAGTAAACTTTGCTTTTCAAATCCTCAAATTGTTTTCATCTATGATTTCTTTAATCGTCTTGACGAAACGGCCTCTGTTGTTGATGCTCAGGAGGTGGAGCCCTTCGAGAAGATGGAGGTTTTGAAGTAGAAGCAGGTATAGGTGCTTGATTAAGCATAACTATAGCAGTCTCTTCTTTACTCATTCTCCTTCCTGGAACTGATGGAATTACATGATATTTAGCCTTAGTCTATATAAGAGAATCTTCAATCTGTTGAGCGATTGAAGTAAGGTCTCGAAACCCACCTGTGTATTTCACACGGATCAACGGTGTGCATAACTCATCATGCAAATTTTCCACACATATTGGCAACAACTCTTCCCGAGGGAGTGCTAAGCTTAGGGAATGTGTTAATCCCTTTGAGTGAGCAATGAAATTTGAGACCCTTTCATTCTCCCTTTGCTTACAGTTTTTATGATCAAAAACTATTTTCTTTGGCAAAGTTGAGCTGAATTGATGAAGAAATCGTTGACGGAGATCTTCTCATCCGGTAATTGACTTGGATTACAAGATTGTATACCAGACAAAGGCTGGTCCTTTCAAGGTTCGCACGAAGCTTCTGAGTTTCACTACTTCTTTCTGTTCTGGAGTTCCCATCATAGGATCGCAACAAGACACGTAATGCATCAAATGCTGTTCAGGATCACATGATCCATTGAAAATAGGGAATATAGGGTTCCCAAAATTTGATGGGGGAGGGAATTCATCTACCCATTCAGGGTAATCTCTCTTTTCTGGTTGAACGTGAGAATTCTTTCCCTATATAGATTCCAACTGAGCTGTTAATGACTCAATAGTAGTTATTAACATTTGAGAAACATCCGGTTGAGCTTGGAACTGAACAGGTGCATTGACTAGATCTTGGACCGGTATGGAAGCTGGTATTGCAACTGATGGTAGCACTTCCAATTGTTGTTGCACTTGACCCATAGGATTAGACCTGTGAGGGTGTACTGATAAAGGAGGATATTATTGATCCATCTCATTATCCACAACAAATTACCTTGACTGGCCGGCTCTAGTACTTTTTTGAGGAAGACTACCCTGAAGTAGTTCTACATTAATCCTCCTCAATTCCTTCATTTCTTCCTCCTGTTGTGGAAATCTTTTCTCTAGTGAGAGAGATTGGCCTTCTCCATAGGAAGGATATGTAACCTGATTCTTTCCCTTCCCCTTGTTTGATCCCTTTCAGGGAGGGGGAAGTGGGTTATTTGAAGGAACACCCATATTTTGGGTAAACCATTGATTTTTTGTACGCACACCTTCTTCATTTGGGTCTGTGCGTACAACTTCTTGAACATGAACCTCTTCATCTAATCCCTCTGAGTGAGCCTCATCTGGTGGATCAACAACAACGACATTGATGACATTAATTGATGCATAACACATTGTATCCCTTCTATCAACATTTCTATAATATTTTCTTCTGCCATGCCCCTGATGAGACATTGCCTTTTGTTGGTTTGATCCCTTAGTAACTTCTTGGCGAACCATAATTTGGAGAGAATATCCTGATAATTTGGCTCTTCGTTCCTCTTGATGCTTCTTCCCCAATCGATAAAAAACCAACTTTCTCTAAGGAGAGGGTTGATGATTTGAAAAAGTCCCCAGTCCAGTGGACTGGGGCTGTTCCTGTTGTTCTTGCTCAACTCCTCGAATCTTATTTGTTGATTCTGTGGGTTGGTTTAAAAGAGTCCCCAGTCTGGCAAGCTGGGGTGGCTCTTGACATGCTATGTCTGATACTTTCTTAAAAACTCTCCTGATCTTGTGGACCATGGTCTGGAAATTTGCTGGATGCATCAATCGACATCCACTTTTATCACCCGGCTCGAAAGACCGTTGGATGATTTCTGACACTTCTGTCACTTGATGATGTGCTTTCTCCATACGGGAGGCCTGTTCAATATTCTCGTTTGATTGATACAGGAGTAATTAAACAACTTGTTCTCTATATTATTGATTTTGAGAGGAACTAGTTGAAGCCTGTTCTTGGGAAAGCTTTTGATTACAAAAAATGCCAGGTATTTGTGGCCGGCCATGGACAATAACATTGCATGAGACCATTTTCGGCGGGCTTTGATGACTGGAGAGCACCGTGAAATGCAGTTCTCCATGAACACCCCATCCTCTAACATGAATACCAGATGGGGCATTGGAAATTAACTGGCGCAATCTTCTTAGTGCGCCAAGGCATGAACGCTGAAGGGCTCTCTGCTGCTTTTCAGCCTTCAGATATCAAGAGACTGATAGATATGCCAAGTCAATTTGACATTGTAACCCTTCTATTATCTTAACATGATTTTCATATTCATAATAAGATAATAATTTCTTTTTCAACTGTCAAATAATTTTCCATATGTTGAGATGAATATCATGAAATCCATCTTCCATCAACATTTCTGGAATGTCATACTGAGAGTCAGCCAGAGGCCAAAACATGACTCGCACTTAACCTTTTGCCAGTTGTTTTTTCATGTTCAACATTTCCACTTTATCATTCAATGAATATTATTCTACCTGATTTGACCAGAGTTGGTTCTTCCTTGTTGATTCATCAGATTCAACATGATTGGTAGAGAAATCACTGATTAAACTAGAATATGCATGAATTAGGGGTGGTTTGGAGAATGACCTACACCATGGTCTATCTTCCGATTGAGAAATTATTTTACCTGCTAGCGATGAAGCATCAGACATGACTAGTTTCGCATTTGAATGTGCCTCAAGATAAGAGGGCTTTCTCGGCACTACATAGTCCACTAGAGAATTTTCTAGGCAATGTGCATCACTACTACGGAGAGGAATTTCGCAGCGAAATTCATCATCATGGGGAGGACCACCATGGTGGGTTACAACAATAGATGAGATCTCTTTCTCCTTGGTCTTCTGACCACACTGAGGGTTCCTGTGGCTCTCATCTAAAGATGAAACTTCGAGATCGACCGAATTGTCATGAAGTAAGCCTTCATGAGGAAGTGTCTCTTGATGGCCTTTGGAATAAATGTTCCCACTATTGGGAAATGAGGGAGTAGAATCTTGAATTCCAACAGATAACTGTCTGAGGGCTTCAAGACCTCCAGCATCGAGCAAGGACTTGTTATAAATTGGCTCTTAATTTCTTGACTGTGCCGAGCAGGTCTTCTTCTTAGATTCCTTCTTACTCACCTTGGAAACCACTTATTGATGAAAGTGGCTGCTCTGAGCAGGTGTATGTTCCTGATCATGAGATATGGCTAGGTTAGGCTGACGATCTCTACTCAAATCAGGTGTATGTTCCTCACTTGGTTTTCTGTATGATATGGGGGAGTATGCCCCACAACCCTCTTGGACTGAAACAGATGTGTGTGTCTGTTCCGTAGTGAATAGTTGATGTGTCACTCCAATGGTAGGGATAGATCTATGTGTCTTTCCCTAAGATGTTGCTGAAGATGTTATAATATCTTGGAAAGCATCCAACATATGAGTAGGGATTTTCTTCTACTCTTTCACCATTTATTGAATATTCTTGGTGACATCAGCTGCTGGAACGGGGATATACATCCATTCCGTGATTGGAGTAGGTGTGTGTTCCTGTTCCTGTCCTCCTTTTCCTGTCAGTGAATCCTGACAGTACTCAAGTGTAGGGGCATAAAGTTGAGTCTGCCTCATGTTCGTCGTTGGAGCTTTCTGACTAACTTCTCCTGGTGCTACCAAACGAGACTGTTGGTAGGCTTGATCAATAGTAGCAGGTGTATGTGCCTGCTTATTGTACTTTGCCGAATGTGATTGACGAGATCCATCATATGTAGTCAGACGAGCCTACTGACTAGATGATGACGTATAAACAGGTGTATGTTACTGCCTATAATACTCCGTCGGAATAGCCTGTTGGGATTGGCGTGATGCTTCCAGACGAGTCTGCTGGACAACGGAATTAAAATGGGTAGGTGTGTGTTCTTGCTCGTTGCTTGCCACCAAGTTAGTTTGGTAGACTTCTCCAGAGATGGAATAGATGAGAACGTGCTCACTGTTAACCGGATTTCATCTCTGGCGATTCATCTTGGTTTCTCGGGTTCGAGGAACCTGAGCTGAATTCTTGGAGTCGAAACCCTCATCATGTTGAGGGCGCACTGCTGCACGAGTATGGTGGCGATTATTGGTGGGAGCCCTCAGGAAAGACTCGTACCTCCTTGAATTAAGTCCCTAAGGGGCCTGCTCATTCACCTCCCCAAAATATGGGAGTGAATGGTGATTGCATTCAGGGGATAACAACCCAAAATGGTTGAAGACGGTGGTTAGCACCGCCTACTTATTGATCACTGGTCATTGCTGTCCGGACGACCAGGGTGAATTATTCACTTGGAGGGCTTGTCGGGCAGCCTCCAGAGTTGTAATGGTACCGTGTTGACGGTACTCCTTAACCATCATGTTTGATACACAGCGTTAAAGATGCTGAGTAGGTGATGTCGTCCTCAGAGCGGACGACAATCCAACCAGAGTAGCAGTAGTGGCATTCGCAGCAGTGGTATTCACAGGTGTGAACTTGAGTGCATCCATTTCTTATAATGAAAAAAAATCTTGGAAAAGAGTGCCTGTTTGATATAACAGACGTAATCAAGATAAATTCATCCACTACATATTTTGGATGAGCACATATGTCAATGATTGCTTTTGTTGGCCCTCTCATTGAGTTTTAAATAGGGGCCCAACAAATAAGTAAAACATCATTTTAACATGGTTAAGGATTCACGTCGGGTTCACCATTTTTTGTTTCCCTCTGGAATTGGGGATGATCTCATTGATTGAAGATTCAAACATTCCAAATTGTTTCTAACAGGTTTGTTCGTAGAATAGGAAACATCCAATGATTCCATATCCATTTGAACCTACATTCAAAAGGTAGGCGCTCATTAGTTGTGGACTGATGGGGATTAGGAATTTGCATTGGTCGAGAGGATGGGAGGTCAGACTCAACACACATTTTTTAGGGGAATTATTGTCTACTATGGGACTCTCTTTATAGATTTAAGTTATGTTCGTGAATCCTTATTACATTACCAAGTATAAAAGGATCTTTCTTTTAGATCTGACAATCAATGATTGATATGTAGGAAATTTAGAGAATCTTTTATATGTATTCGAGATTCTTCATCGATAGAGAATCATCTGTATTTGATAGAGATTCTTAGTCAATGGCATCCTTTGATACATAAAATTCCCTTGGTTATTAAGATGATCATACTTGTTTTAAAGCCACTCAGTGGGGCACTTGAAGTTTATTTTCATTCAGAAGGACATTGATTATTTTAGAGTTGGGATCGTACCCGCAGATGGGCTACCTACATATCCTTTGTTTTGGAAAAGGAATCATAACCCACGTAGTTCGAGTAAGGGAGTATGATGCTTATGCATTATTGATGGCTCAAAGAAAGATGTCATGATTACTTTTACACTCTAAGCTCACGTGAGTCATGCTCGGTGTGAGAAACAAGAGGTATTGGGGAAAACAGACAATTGTGCAATGAAAGTTGCAATGATGTGGGGCTTATGTGTGTATGACTGCCCAAATAGATGAGGATTAAGATTTACTTCAGGGAAAAAAGCCAGGAACAAGGTCCATAAAGGTATATGTGCTTTATAGAGATTTGGATACTCTAATCTTGGGGCTTACTCCTAAGGAAGATTCCCATGTTAGGAGGGGACTTATGATTGGGTTTTACTCTTGAGAAGGAAGCCCAGATCAAAAGAAAATTAAGACTAGTTAAGAGAGATTAAGGTAGGGGCTTACTCCGGAGAAGAAGGCCCAGGTTAGGGGACTTTAAAAATTAAGGGACTTGGGGGTTACTCCTGAAGAGGATGCCTATATTTGAGACTGGGGATTACTCCTGAAAAGGAAGCCCAGGTTAAGAGAATTATGGTTGGGGATTACTCCTAAGGAGGATGCCCATATCTGGGAATTTTAAGATTGGGGCTTACTCTTGAAAAGGATGCCTAGATTAGGGGACTTGGGGCTAACTCCTAAAGAGGATTCCCAAAATTATTGGGAATTATGACTGGGACTTACTCCTGAAAAGGAGGCCTAGGTTAATGAGGACCTGGGGCTTACTCCTAAGGAGGATGCTCATACTTGTGAACTTTGATACTGAGGCTTACTCTTGAAAAGGAAGCCCAGGTTAAAGAGGACTTGGGGATTAATCCTAAGGAGGATGCCCAGATTTGAGAATTATGATTGGGGATTATTCCTGAAAAGGAGGCCCAGGTTAAGGGGTTCTCTCATCTTAAAGGATGAGGTTGAATGAATGAAATCTAAATCATTAGTGACATAAATATGTGTAAATCACTAGGTTTTGAGAGATATTCCACATAATTCCTTTCAGATAAGGAAGTTAATCAAGAAAACATTCAATAAATGGCATTGAAGAATGTCTTGAAGACTGAATCTTGAATAGAAGAGGTGGAATGGTATAAGAGGGGTTAAATGGGCAAGAAGGGAACCCAAAAAGGCAGGGGTGTGCAAGTCCTAGTAGGCACGCAGGTACTGCATGGGTGGGCAAGTCCTGGGCGTGCAAGTATACCTGCGTGGCACATGGGTACTTGCGCGATTGTTAACCTATAATGTAACACTTGGGCGATCCTAGACCAAAGCCTTTAGAATTATTCTGAGGTACTTCCAGAAGATAGGCACACAAGTTTTGGTGAAGAAGTAGGGAGGAACGCAAGTATGTTCATTTACCTTATGGGTAAAACACCTTAGGTGCACAATTGTTACTGAATTCTAACAGTTAGACCTTACTCCTCTTGTTTAGACCTTCCATTCTAGGTAAAGAATTACCTTATAAGTGTTCGGAAGACATGAAGAAGAGACTTGGGCATTCAGAGCTCAATATATGAATTGTGGAAAAATTCCTCCTAAAATGGGGGGCCCACCGGGGGTATTTATAGGCTGGAGAAGACCCTGGGTGGTTATCACCTAGGGTGCGCAAGTGACTTGCGCAACCAAATTCGGCAGGAAAGTGTACTTATGTGACCATTGTGGCGCACAAGTATACTTGCGCGACCATTGTAGAACTTGCGCGACCCTTGAGCAATGTTCTTCATATTCCTTCTTTTGTCAATTTTTTAATATTTTTCCAAAGGTTGAATCACTTTGAGCTAAGATATTTCCCTTTTCCAATCTTTAGATTCTGTGACAAAAGGAGCGTCAACATCATCCAAAGGGATTTTGGGTCTTTTTGGGGGTTGAATATTGTCAGAAATGTTTTTAGTGGTTACCAGAGTGTGTATCTTTTCACAATCATTGATTTGATATACGGGAGATCCAAAATTAACACACGTAGCAGATGTTATTGTCGTTTTAAATTGAGCAACTTTCCTAACGCCTAAAAACCTAAGAAACCCGCAACTCACTAAAATAGGCATAACACCTCCATAGGGTGTCCATTTGAGGGTTGTGAGGAGTCGAATCAAATATCATGAGATGAGTGAGGTCCAAGTTTAGTATAAACTATGATAAGATCAAAGAAATATAAGATATATTAGTTATACAACTAAAAAATAAGTCCAACTTCAAACTGCCATAACTTTCACTCCGGTTGTCCGTTTGAGCTCTACCGCATATCAAATCGAAAGTAGCGAAAAGATCTATGCATAAGGATGAATTGAACATTTTTGAAGTCATTTTGGAGACCCTAAAATCTCATAAACCCATAATAAGGCCTCCAAAACTCCATTTCTATGTATGGATCCCTGTCATATTTTTCTTAAAATGGTCATTACATCTTATCTGTGTGTATGTTCAGCCTCCAGCACCGGTTTTTATCGTAGTTCATTCCATGAGATTCAGTTTTACTATTGATGGAGCAGAAATGGACACCCAAAGAAGAATTTATGCCTTTTTCAATGACTCTATGATTTGTTAGGTTTTTCGAGACTCCATTTCTAGCATTTTTGTCATGTTTGTTGTTTTTTTCAAACAATTATAACTTATTGTTACTGTTATTATTATTTTTATTATCATCATCTCATCCACATACACATGAACATGGACGTGCGTTATTATTATATTTTTATTACCATGCACATGCACATGCAATGGGAAAACATTATTTTATTATCAGTTGCGTTGTTATTATTATTGTGGTTGTTGTTGTTGTTGTTGTTGTTGTTATTATAATCACATGAAAATGCACATGTGAATGTACATACATGAACATTCAATGCACATGCGTTATTATATTATCACATGTGCTATTATTATTATTATTATTATTATTATTATCTTCATCATCACATGAAAATGCAATGCATGAGTGTTATTATTTATTACCATGAACGTGCACATGTAATGAACATGAAATATTCTATTATCACATGAATTGGTACTACTACTATAATCACCACTGCTACTACAATTATTACTACTGCTGTTATTTTTACTATCATCACATGGAAATGTAGATGCATGTGCATTATTATATATTACCATGCACGTGCA
The DNA here is from genome assembly GCA_963277665.1 of Viscum album. NCBI lineage: Eukaryota > Viridiplantae > Streptophyta > Magnoliopsida > Santalales > Viscaceae > Viscum > Viscum album. Next base: position 5,583,422 of record CAUJRU010000004.1, on the reverse strand, counting down.
TATGTAATGAACTTGTATTATTCTTTTATTATTATTATTATTATTATCACTATTTTATTATTATTATTATTATTATTATTATTATCATTATCATTATTATTATCATTATCACATGAAAATGCACATGCATGTGCGTTGTTATTTATTATTTATTACCATGCACGTGCATGCGTTGTTATTATTATTATTACAATTAGTATTATTAATATTATCATCAAATGTAAATGCACATGCACATGCATGTGCATTTTTATTTATTTTTATTTATTTATTTTTTACTACTATGCACGTGCACATGAAATTCACTCGCGTTATTCAATTATTATTATTATTATTGTTGTTGTTGTTCTTGTTGTTTGTATCATCAAATACAAATGCACATGCATGTGCGTTGTTAATTATTATTTATTTCCATGCACGTGCATGCGTCATTATCATTATCATTACAAGTAAATTCACATGTACATGCATTATTATATATTATTTATTATCATCCATATGAAAATGCAATGCACTTGCATTATTATATTATCACATGTGTTATTATTATTTATTTTCATGCACGTGCACACGCAATGCGCGTGCATTATTCTATTTTCACATGTGTTATTATTTATTATTTATTATCATTCACATGTAAGTACACATTCATGTGGTCTTGGTTATTATTTATTATTTATTACCATGCAAATGCACATGCACATGCACATGCACATTCACATGCACATGCACATGCACTTGGATGTGTGTTATTATTTGTTATTTATTATCATTCACATGCACATGCACATACACATGTAATTCACATGTGTTATTATTTATAATTTATTATTTATTATCATTCACCTGCAAATGCGTAGGCGTAAGCACATGCACGTGCGTTATGATTTATTATTTAAACCATGAACATGCATATACACATGCACGTGCGTTATTACTATCATTATTATTAGATGTATTTTTAGGGTTTACTAGCATTTTTAGAATTTTTTGGTGTTATTAATATTTATTAGGGTTTGTTAGGGTTTTAGGGTTTTTAATGGTATATTAGCATTTTTTAGGGTTTGGTGGGGGTTATTAGGATTTTATTAGGGTTTATTATGGTGTGTTAAGGTTTATTAGGGTTTATAAGTTATTTTTAGGGTTTTATTAGGATTGAGTTGGGTTTATTAGGGTTTATTATGGTATATTATGGTATATTATGGTATATTTGGGTATGTTTAGTATTTATTAGGGTTTATTATCATTCATTATGGTTTATTAATTTTTAAGAGGGTATATTAGAGATTTTAGGGTTTGGTAGTGTTTATTAGGGTTTATTAGTGATTTTAAGCTTTGTTAGGTTTTATTAGCATTTATTAGGGGTTTTAGGAATTTTTAATGGTATATTTGGGTTTTTTTAGGGTTTTGTCAGGTTTTGCAGGGTTTGTTAGGGGTTTTTGTGAATATTAGAGTTTTGAATGGTTTAATATCATTTTTGTGGTATATTTGGGTTTTTAGGTATTTTGTGTCTTTTATTGGGGTTTAATAAGGTTTTTAGGGATTATTACAATTTATTAGTTTTTATTAAGGTTTTGTAGTGGGATTTAGGGTTTATTAGGGTTTATAATGGTTTATTATTAGTTGGTAGGGTTTTCAAGGATTTAGTGCTTATTAGAGTGATTTAGGGTGTCAAAGGGTTTTTTAGGGTTTCTAAGGGTGTGTTAGGGTTTTCTATGTGTGGGTTTGGGTTTTTATGGGCAGTTTAGGGTTTCTATGGGTGTGATATGGTTTTTAAAGGTTTATAAGGTTGTGTTAGTGTTTCTATTGGTGTGTTGGGGTTTCTAAGGGTGTGCTAGGATTTATAAGGGGGTTTTAGGGTTTCTATGGGTGTGTTATGGTTTTTAAGTGTGTGTTTGTGTTTCTCAGGTTTTCTTAGGGTTTTGTTAGGGTATTTCGGGTTTTTCAGGGTTTCTTATGGTTTCTTAAGGGTTTTTTATGGTTTCTTCGGGATTTTCTGGGTTTATTGGGGTTTCTTAGTGCTTCTTGGGGTTTTTAGGGTTTTTAGGGTTTTTAGGGTTTGTTATGTTTTTTAGGTTTTTTTAGGGTTTGTTATAGTTAGTTAGGGATTGTTAGGGATTCTTAGGGTTTATTAGGGTTTGTTAGGGTTTGTAAGTGTTTGTTAGGATTTGTAAAGGTTTTTCATGGTTTTAATAGTTTTTAGTGTTTATGGGGTTATTCATGGTTTGTTAGGGTTATTTAGTTGTTCATGGTTGTCACAGATGTGTAGAGCTAGTCGCAAGCTTCAATTTTATATGTGGTAGAGGTGAAACAAACACCCAGAGGAAGAGTTATGGTCATTTTGATGACTTAAGGAACTTTTGGGAATTTATGAACGTGCTAAGGTGTTCCTATTGGTCATAGATGTGTAGATATAGTCGAAAGCTTTGATTTGATATATGTTAGAGGAAAAACGGACTCCCGGGGTAGAAGTTATGGTCTTTTGGAGGGTTTAAGTACCTTTTTGGGCCTTTAAGGTTGTTATAAGGTGCTTTAGTGGTTATAGGAGTGTTATTTCTAGTCGCAAGCTTCGATTTGATATGTGTTAGAGGCAAAAAAGACACCCATAGAAGAAGTTATTGCAAAACAGATAGTAGAATCCGATCTTTTGACCATCCAAAGGGATTTTGGGTCTTTTGGTGGTTGATGAATGTCAGAAAGGGTTCTAGTGGTTACCAGAGTGTGTATCTTTTCACAATATTCTATTTGATATGTGGTAGAGCCGAAATGAACACTTGTGGAAAATGTTATTGTCATTTTAAATTAAGCAACTCTCCTAGCACATAAAAACCTAAGAAACCCGCTGCTCACTAAAATAGTCATAACTTCTCCTTTGGGTGTCTGTTTGAGTGTTGTGACCAGTCAGATCGATGATCGTGAGACGATTGAGGACCAAGTTTAGTAAAAACTATGAGAAGATCAAATAAATATAAGAAATATTAGTTATACCACTCTAAAAAAGTCCAACTTCAAACAGCCATAAGTTTATCTCCTGTTGTCCATTTGAGCTCTACCACATATCAAATCGAATGTAGCGAAGAGATCTACGCAGAAGGATGTCTTGAAAATAGTTCAAGTCACGTTTGAGAACCTAAAATATGAAAAACCTTTTATAAGTACTCCAAAACTCCATTTCTGTGTATGGATCCCTGTCAAATATTTCTTAACATGGTCATAACTTCTGATCTATGTGTCTGTTCGGCCTCTGAAACCTATTTTTATCGTAGTTCGTTCCATGAGATTCAGTTTGACTATTCACGAAGCAGAAATTGACACCCAAAGAAGAAGTTATGCCTTTTTCAATGACTGTGATTTGTTAGGTTTTTCGAGACCCCATTTTTAGCATCTATGTCCTGTCTTCTGTTTTTTCAAACTACTATAACTTATTATTAATGTTGTCATTATTATTATTGTCATCATCTCATCCACACGTGCATGCACATGCACGTGCCTTTTTATTATATTTTTATTACCATGCACGTGCACATGCAATGCACAAATGTTATTTTATTATCACCTGCATTGTCATTATTGTTATTATTATTATTGTTATTATTATTATTGTTGTTGTTGTTATTGTTGTTATTGTTATTATCATCACATGAAAATTCACATACACGCACATTCAATGCACGTGCGTTATTCTATTATCACATACATTGTTATTATTAATATAATAATAATAATTATTATTATTATTATCATCATCACATGAAAATGCAATGCATGGGCGTTATTATTTATTACAATGCACATGCACACGTAATCCACATGTAATATTCTATTATCACATGCATTGGTACTACTACTATTATAACAACCACTATTACTACTATTGCTACTGCTGTTATTATTACTATAATCACATGTAAATGTATATGCATGTGCATTATTATTTATTATTTATTACCATGCATGTACATATGCAATGAACTTGTATTATTCTTATATTATTATTATTTTCACAATTATTATTATTATTATTATTATCATTATCACTATTGTTATCATTATCACGCGAAAATGTACATGCATGTGCGTTGTTATTTATTATTTATTACCATGCATGTTCATGCATTATTATTATTATTATTACAACTAGTATTAATAATATTATCATCAAATGTAAATGCACATGCACATGCATGTGCATTATTATTTAGTATTATTTATTTATTATTTACTACTCTGCACGTGAACATGAAATGTGCTTGTGTTATTCTATTATTATTATTATTATTATTGTTGTTTGTATCATAAAATACAAATGCACATGAACCTGCGTAGTTATTTATTATTTATTACCATGCACGTGCATCCGTCATTATCATTATCATTACATGTAAATGCACATGCACATGCACATGCGTTATTATATATTATTTATTATCATGCACATGAAAATGCAATGCACTTGCGTTATTCTATTATCACATGTGTTATTATTATTTATTCTCATGCACGTGCACATGCAATGAATGTGCATTATTCTATTATCACATGTGTTATTTTTTATTATTTATTACCATTCACCTGTAAATGCACATTCATGTGGACTTGGTTATTATTTATTGTTTATTACCATGCACATGCCCATTCCCATGAACATGCACATCCACATGGACTTGGATGTGAGTTATTATTTATTATCATTCATATGCACATGCACTTATACAAGTAATTCACATGTCTTATTATTTAAAATTTATTATTTATTATCATTCACATGCAAATGCACAGGCATATGCCCTTGCACGTGCGTTATGATTTATTATTTAAACCATGCACATGCATATGCACGTGCACATGCGTTATTACTACTATTATTGTTAGAGGTATTTTTAGGGTTTACTGGCATTTTTTATAATTTTTAGGTGTTATTAACATTTATTATGGTTTGTTAGGGTTTTAGGGGTTTTTAATGGTATATTATCATTTTATAGGGTTTGGTGGGGGTTATTAGGATTTTATTAGGGTTTATTATGGTGTGCTAAGGTTTATTAGGGTTTATTAGGTAATTTTAGGGTTTTATTAGGATCGGGATGGGTTTATTAGGGTATATTATTGTATATTATGGTATATTTGGGTATGTTTAGGATTTATTAGGGTTTATGATCGTTCATTATGGTTTATTAAATTTTAAGAGGATATATTAGTGTATTTTAGGGTTTAGTAGTGTTTATTAGGGTTTATTAGTTCTTTTATGCTTTGTTAGGTTTTATTAGCATTTATTTGGTTTTTTAGGGTTTTTTAATGGTATATTTTCCTTTTTTAGGGTTTAGTGGGGTTTATTATGGTTTATTATAGTTTTTTATGTTTTATTAGTGTTCAGTAGGTATTTTTAGGGTTTTATTAGGTTTGAGTAGGTATCTTTAGGGTTTTATTATGGTTTATTAGGGTTAAGTAGTGTTTATTAGGGTTTGTTAGGGATTTTTAGGGATTTTTAGTGTTTTTATTAGGGTATATGAGTGTTTTCTAGTTTTCGTTAATATATATGAGGGGGTTTTAGGACTTTTTAGGTTTTATTAGAGTTTTTTAGTGTTTGTGAGCATTTTTTTATGGTTTATTAGGTTTTCTTAGAATTTATTATGGTTTATTAGGGTTTCTAGGGGTTTTTAATGGTTTCTATGCGTTTTTTTTGTTTATTGGGGTGTAGTTGGGATTTATTAGGATTTATTATGGTGTGTCAAAGTTTATTAGGGTTGAGAAGGTAATTTTAGGTTTTTATTATGGTTTTATTAGGGTTTATTAGTTTTTATTAGGGTTTATTTGGGATTTTTAGGGTTTGTTTGGGGTTTATTAGTTTCTTTGTTATATTAGGTTATATTAATGTTTGTTAAGTATTTTTAGATAATAGATTGTTTTTTATTCTTTGTGAGTGTTTTTTTTTTGTGAGAGTTTTTAGGGTTTCTTAGGTTATATTAGAGTTTATTATGATATATTATGGTTTCTTGGGATTTTAAGGTATATTAGCGTTTTTTGTCTTTATTAGGTTATATTGGTGTTTTTAGGTCTTTTTAGGTAATATAGCGGGATTTTATTGTTTGGAATCATTTTTTTATTGTTTGTGAGCATTTTTAGGGTTTATTAGTTTATATTAGAGTTTATCAGGGTTTCACGGGGTTTTTAAGGTATACTAGCATTTGTTTTAGTTATTAGGGTTTTGTAGGGTTTAATTATTGGTTATATTATTGTGTTAAGGTTTGTTAGGGTTGAGTAAGGTTTTTTTGGATTTAATTTTGGTTTATTAGGGATTTTAGGGTTTTTGGGGTATATTATGGTTTATTAGTGTTTATTAGTGTCTATTAGGGTTGGTTAGTGTTGTTTAGGTTTTCTTAAAGATTTTTTATGGTTTATTAGGTTTTACTATCATTTATTAGGATTTATTAAGTATTTTGGGGTTTTATTACGGTTGAGTAGAGTCTCTTAGGGTTTTTAGTGATTATAAGGCATTTTTAAGGATTATTAGAGTTTATTAGGGGTTTATTTGGGTTTAATTTTTTATATTATGGTATATTAGGGTTTAATATTTTCGAGGGTTTGAAGCATCTTTTGGGTTTTGTAGCATTTTTTAGTGTTTTGTAGCATTGTTTGAGTTTATATTGCATTTTTAGTGTTTATATAGCTCTTTTAGAGTTTAGTTAGCAGTTTTAGGTTTTATGAGCATTTTTTAGGGTTTATGTAACGTTTTTATGGTTTTTGTATCATTTTTAGGGTTTAGGTTTTATGTAGCATTTTTTAGGGTTTATGTTGCATCTTCTGGGTTTATGTAGCAATTTTAGGGGTGATGTAGCATCTATGTTGCATTTTTTAGGGTTTATGTATCGTTTTTAGGGTTCATATAGTGTTATTTGGGTTTCTATTGTGTTTTATGTTTTTTGTAGCATTTTTTATTATTTATGTTACGTTGTTTAGGGTTTATGTTACAGTTCAAGGGTTTATGTAGTGCCTTTTGGGTTTATGTAGCGTTTTTTTGGTTTATGTTGCATTTTTTGGGTTTATTTTGTGTTTTCAGGGTTTTTGTTGAATTTTTAAGGTTTATATAATGTTTGTTTTGGTTTTTGTATCTATTTGTAGCCTTTTTATGGTTTTAATGGTTGTTTATGGTTTGTAGTGGTTTTAGGGTTTTTAAGGGTTGTTAACGGGTGTTTATTTTTTTATGGTATTTGATGGGTTTTCAATGGTTTTCGGGGTTTTTTTAAGGGTTTCTTTGTTTTATCTGGATTGATAGGGGTTGTTAGGGGTTTTAGTGTGTTTTAGGGTTTGTTTTGGTATTGTAGTAGTTTTTAGGGTTTATGTAATGTGTTTTAGAGTTTTTGGGGTTCTTTAGGGTTTTTATTGTTCTTTAGAGTTTATTATGGTTCTTTACAGTTTAATACTTTTTTTAGGGTTTATTAGTTTTCTTTAGGATTTGTTACGGTTTATTAGCATTTTTATTGTATATTAGGGTTTTATTGGGCTTTTGTAGGCATTAATAGCTTTTTTAGGGTTTATCAACCTTTTTTAGGGTTATTTAGGATTCATTAGGGTTTCTTAGTGTTTATTTTATTTATTAGGGTTTATTGACGTGTATATGGGTTTATTATGATTTATTAGGGTTTATTATTATTTGTTAGGGTTTATTGTGGTTTATTAGGGGTTTGTTATAGTGTGTTTCAGTTTGTTACGATTTATTTGGCGTTGTTAGGATTTGTTATTATTTATTTGGGGTCGTTAGGGGTTTTTATGATTTATTATGGGGGTTTTTAGGGGTTTTAGGTTTTATTAGTGAGTTGTAGGGTTTTTTAGGCTATTATTTGGCGTATTTTGTAGTCTTTTGTCGGGTTTGTTAGGGTTTTTAGTGATTATTAGGATTTATTATGGTTCAACAGTGTATTTTATTGTATATTAGGGGTTTTATGTCTTTTGTATCATTTATTAGAGACTAATAGGGGTTTTTTAGGGTTTATTATTGGTTATTAGGATTTATTAGTGTTTATTAGTGTTTTAGGGTTTAATTGTGGGTTTCAGGTGTTTTTTGGGTTTATTGGTCATTCTTAGGGGTTGTTAGTGGTTGTTAGGGTTTGTTAGGTTTTTTTAGGGTTTAATAGGACGTGTGTTATTCTATTATCACACATGTTATTATTATTATTATTATTATTATCATTATTATCATTATCGTTATTTTAATTATCTTTATTGTTATTACTACTACTACTATTATTATTATCATCCCATGCAAATGCAGATGCACATGCGTTATTATTTATTATTTATTTCCATGCATGTGCATATGTTTTTGTTGTTGTTATTATTATTACTATTATTACTATTATTACTATTATTGTCATTATTATTATCATCACATACAAATGCACATGCACATCCGTTATTATTTATTACTATGCACGCGCACACGCAATGCACCTACATTATTCTATTATCACATGCAGTTTTATTGTTATTGTTATTATTACTATTATTGTTATTATTGTTATTATCATCAAATACAAATGTAAATGCACGTGCGTTATTATTTATTACCATACACATGGACATTCTATACATATGCATTATTCTATTATCACATGCGCTATTATTATTAATATTACTATTATTGTTTTTATTATCACCACATGCACTATGAGTTATTATTTATTATCATGCACTGCACATGCAATGCACCTTCGTTATTCTATTATCACATGCATTGTTATAATAATAATTATTATTATTACTATTATTATTATTTTTTATTATTATTATCAACTCATGCACATGCACATGCACATGCACGTGCATTATTATTTATTTTTTATTACCAGGCATGTGCACATGCAATGCACACACATTATTTTATTATCACATATGTTTTTATTCTTATTGTAGCTATTATTGTTGTTGTTGTTGTTGTTTTAATTTATTGTTGTTATTGTTTTTATCATCACATGAAAATGCACATGCAAATACATAAACACGCACATTCAATGCACTTTCATTATTCTATTATCACATGTGTTGTTATTATTATTCTTATTATTATTATTATCATCATCATCATCAACACATGGAAATGAAATGCACACGCATTATAATTTATTTCCATGCACGTGCACACGTAACACACATGCAATATTCTATTATCACATGAATTGGTACTACTACTATTATCACTACTATTACTGTTGCTGTTATTATTATTATCATCACTTGCAAATGCAGATGCACGTGCGTTATTATTTATTATTTATTACCGTGCACGGGCATTTGTAATGCACTTGTATTATTCTTTTTTTTATTATTATGATTATTATCACAGTTTTAATTATTATTATTGTTATTATTATTATCATTATCATTATTGTTATCATTATCACATGCAAAACCACATGCATGTGCGTTGTTATTTATTATTTATTACCATGCACATGCATGCATTATTATTATTATTATTACAATTAGTATTATTTATATTATTATCAAATGTAAATGCACATGCACATGCATGTGCATTCTTATTTACCATTATTTATTTATTATTTACTACTATGCACATGCACATGCAATGCACTTGCATTGTTCTATTATTATTATTATTATTATTATTATTGTTTGTATCATCAAATACAAATACACATTCATGTGCATTGTTATTTATTATTTATTACCATTCATGTGCATGCACCGTTGTCATTGTCATTACATGTAAATGCACATACATGTTCGTTATTATATATTATTTATTACTACGCACATGAAAATGCAAGGCACTTGCGTTATTCTATTGTCACATGTGTTATTATTATTTATTCTCATGCATGTGCACATGCAATGTACTTCCGTTATTATATTATCACATGTGTTATTATTTATTATTTGTTATCATTCACATGAAAATGCACATTCATGTGGACTTTGTTATTATTTATTGTTTATTACCCTGCACAGGCACAGGCACATGCACATGCACATGCACATGCACATGCACATGCACTTGGATGTACGTTATTATTTATTATTTATTTTCATTCACATGCACATGCACATACACATGAAATTCACATGCGTTATTATTTATAATTTGTTATTTATTATCATTCACATGCAAATGCGAATGCATATGCACATGCACGTGCATTATGACTTATTATTTAAAACATGCACATGCATATGCACATGCACTTGCGTTAATACTACTATTATTATTAGAGTTATTTTTAGTGTTTACTATAATTTTTTGGATTTTTAGGTGTTATTAACATTTATTATGGTTTGTTGGGGTTTTAGGGTTTTTAAGGGTATATTAGTGTTTTTAGGGTTTGGTGAGGGTTATTAGGATTTTATTAGGGTTTATTATGGTGTGTCAAGGTTTATTAGGGTTTATTAAGTATTTTTAGGGTTTTATTAGGATTGAGTTGGGTTTATTAGGGTATATTATGGTATATTATGGAATATTTGTGTATGTTTAGGATTTATTAATGTTTATTATGGTTTATTAATTTTTAAGAGGGTATATTAGGGTTTTTTAATGTTTAGTAGTGTTTATTTGGGTTTATTAGCGCTTTTAAGCTTTGTTAGGTTTTATTAGCATTTATTAGGGGTTTTAGGGCTTTCTAATGGTATATTTGTGTTTTTTTGGGTTCAGTCGGGTTTATTATGGTCTGTAAAGTTTTATTAGGGTTAAGTAGGTATTTTTTGGGTTTTATTAGGGTTGAGTCGGTATATTTGAGGTTTTATTAGGGTTTATTAGGGTTGAGTACGGTATATTAGGGTTTGTTAGGGATTTTTAGGGTATTCTAGGGTTTGTTAGTGTTTTTATTTGGGTAGATGTGTGTTTTTTTGTTTTTATTAATATATATCAGTGGTTATTATGAATTGTAAGGTTTTATTAGCGTGTTTTTAGTGTTTGTGAGAATTTTTAATGGTTTATTAGAATTTATTTTAATTTATTATCGTTTATTAGGGTTTCTAGGGATTTTTAATGGTTTGTTTGCGTTTTTTTGTTTATTGGGCAGAAGAGGTGTGAGGCCAGGCTATTCTCTACCCCCTTAGAATTTATTTTGAAAAAAAAAAGAAACAGCCGACAAGGGAGGGTAGGGGTCATCCAACCCACACCAAAGAAAACCCTTACAACTCAACATAGAAAAAGACCCCAAAAAATCAAAAATACAAAAAAACACAAAGCCAATCACAACAGCAGCTTCAGAACCACCAGCGTCATCATCCATCGCCTCTTTGTCACGAAGATTCACCACCAACATCATAGAACCACCTGCGTCATCACCATCGCCACCACATAGAAAAACAACAACCAACACCAAGCACCGGCAACTTTTATCACATTCCATCCATGTATCATCCATCACCCAACAACTTATGAACCAGAAATCATCACCTCATATCCAGTCAAATTCAAGCATTTCACATCAAGTATCTTAACAAAAAACATACATCCAGCACCACTCAACATTACCAAAATCCATCACCCACAACAATTCACAACCAAACCTGCCATAACCTAGAAAACCATAGTCCAACAAGGCAGCCTGAACGTGACACAACATAGAAATCCCATGATCACAAAAAATCGCTCCATCTCGTGCATCAGATCCATCATCCATCACAAGCAGCATCTCACAACCAAACCATCCATACACAGAACCAAGAGTACCAATTTGGTACTCCAGAAAATCACAGACTAACAAATAACCCCAATCGTAGCACACCTTAAACCATCCCGCATCAATAGCATGAAACAAAAATAAAGTAGGGGAACCAGGAAAATAGACCTGCATCTTTAGAGCAAATCGTTGACCAGCAGATCGGAGGGCCCGCACCATAGACAAACCGATGAAAGGCCTTCCAAAACCAGCATCCTCCGTCGCAAAGCCAAACAGCCACCAAAGCACTCTAGACCTCAGATCTACAAGCATCCTCATCACTGAAGACCAAGAGAATAAAAACATCGCATTTCCCCACTATCAAAAATAGACTCCATGGAAGCCAAACCCCCTAGAGGATACCACCGAAGAAGACCGAACTCCAACCGTCAATGAGCCCCTATCTGCCAATGAATCCCTCACCACCATCAGTCGGGCCACTACAACCTTTTCTGATGAGGTCCTTAACCCCGTTGATCTATCCTCTAACACATCCGAGCAACAATAAAGCCCCTGATCTGGGGCTAAAAACCAGCGTCGACCAAATCTCGATGCTTGATCTGAATCCTTGCAGGGAGCTGCAGCCGGAGGCGCGAACAGAGCCCATTGGGGAAGTCGGGGCTGCCAAAGCACCAAGACCCCCACCCCAAAGGGACCTAAGAGCACATCCTGCAACTTCTTCGCGGATTGAAGAAAATATTGGACCAGAATGCCGAACGAACCTTCAGCATCACAAGATCAAGATGTTGAGAACTGAAGTGAGGAAGAACCACCAATTCCTGACACCTTTGATCTGGAGAACACTGTTGATGTCTGAAGTCACCAAGATCTCCCCTCGCAAGAACTAAAGTGCAGGGCCGCGAAAGGTGATGAAACCCCAATCGTCGCCGCTGCTGAGGAAACGCGAAGCCGTCGAAGAGCAACATCTGCACCGAAGGACTCTGCATCGACCCACCGCCGCCATGAGTTCCTCCCACAAGGCCGAGAGGATCGGGGAGAAGATCTAACCCCTCCTTCTCTAGGGGAATCCAAAGAAAACCCTAGGGTTTATTAGGGTTTTTAGGGTTTGTTAGGGGTTTATTAGTTTTTTTGTTTTATTAGGTTATATTAGTGTTTGTTGGGTCTTTTTAGATAATATATTGTGTATTTATGGTTTGTGAGTGTTTTGTTTTTGTTTGTGTGCGTTATAGTATTTTGTTGGTTATATTAGAGTTTATTATAATAAATTAGGGTTTCCAAGGATTTTTATGGTATATTAGCGTTTTTTGTCCTTATTAGGTTATATGAGTGTTTTCAGGTCTTTTAGGTAATATAGAAGATTTTTATTGTTTGTGATCGTTTTTTATTGTTTGTGAGCGTTTTTAGGGTTTATTAGGTTATATTAGAGTTTATTAGGGTTTATAGAGATTTTTTAAGGTATACTAGCATTTGTTTCTTTATTAGGGTTTTGTAGGGTTTTATTAGGGGTTATTATGGTGTGTTAAGGTTTGTTAGTGTTGAGTATGAGCTATTTGGATTTATTTATTGTTTATTAGGGCTTTTCATTGTTTTTTGCGGTTTATTTGGGTTTATTAGTGTTTATTAGTGTCTATTAGTGTTGGTTAGGGTTGTGTCATGACCCCCTCCCACCAAAGATTCCCCTCCTGAGCTGGAAATGGTAGAAGGGAGATAATGACCCCCGAGTCCCACCTCCAGTAGGCCCCGGAGTGGCGACTAGCACCAAGGGTATGAGTTTTTCACATATATGGGAGTCATTACACTTTTTATTAATTTCAGATCAGAAAATAGGATGAGTCAAACACCAAGAAGAAGAAAAGTAACAAGTATAGAAATATCCCAAAACCAATCCAATATACATGTTTTATACAATAGTGAAACAAAAGTACAAGTACAGAAATGATCCAAAGTATTGTACCAAAAAGTAAAAAAAAACAATAGAATGCAGCAGCAACTCCCCCTGCCTGACTAGTAAGGCCCCGCACAGTCCCTGTAGTCCTCCTGAAAACCTAAAAGAAAACTTAGGGTGATCATACAAGTATACTCAGTAGGAAAAACTAAATCTCCCGTGCAGATGTGGGGATACATCCTAATGTCCCATGAGAAAACAGAAGGAACCAAATCCTAGAAAGGAATATATCCACCCAACCTTACAAGCCACACTCACCAAATATCCCAAGTCAATAGAGTAGTATAGTAATATTATCAAAGTACGGGTACCTCGCACTACCTTCCCACTGGATACTGCTCAAGCCCTAACACCTAGCGCTATGATGCTTCCCCCTCTTCCTGAGCTAGTGCTGCAACTTGGCCATACGAAGCTCGAGCTAGTGTCACAACCTGGCCATATGAAGCCCATAGTAACCCGCCGACACACAATCCTCAGCCATCTCAAATCACATGTCACCGGTACACAATCCTTGGCCATAACCACATCTCATCGCGAAGACACCTGGGAAAATATCACACCTCATCCCAAATATTCTTGGGAAACATCTGTCGAAACCTGCCTGAAGGAACTTGGGCTATAGAACATGGAAGGGGGAGCACATGGAAGAATAATAACCAGTCATCCTTTGGATGTTTTAGAATCTCACCCCCATCCCATGGGTGTTCGACACGTAGTGCTCAACATGGGTGGGGTGTGAAAAGAAACATAAAACGTACAGATTTATATAAGTATAACAACCACTAAGCCCATCCTAAGGCTTCTACACAAAGATCTGAGCACGTGCCTTGGCACTACTACTTAGAGAGTATGCACACAACAATCAATCCCAAAACACTATTTAATGTTTTCATGTTTCAAAATCTTTAGTTATCAGTTTCTTAACTACCGGGAAACTATCAACAACCAAATTGGATTAAGCGTTCATAAATCATATCCCTTCCATCCACAAATCAAGTTAGGAAAACACAAGCAACACAAACAAGTCCCTTCTTATTAACCAACCAACCCCATTGATTATTATTCCCCTTCCATTACCATGCCCCACCATTCATTAACTCATCCACTTTTATTTATTATTCACAACCCATAGTTCGTTCACATTCAAACCCATCCCTGCAGCACCACTGCCAACCACCATAACCCCAATCACACAAAAACCCGTACATCATCATCCCTTTGATAACATTCATCGCAGCCCCGCTGCCCATCACTAACATATCATTCACACCAACCCACAACCAAGCCAACCGCAGACCCACTGCTCACCTGATCCACAACAACCAACAAAACACCCCCTTCACATAAATAAACCCTCACCATCACCCACATGTTTATTATTTTAGTTTGTTCAACCGGGGTGATCACACAAGGGTTCCAGGTATTTAATCAGCAAACTTTACGTGATTAACCGATTTCCACATTCAATAAAAAAAATTCATCCATAAGAAAATACAGAAGGAGAGGGAAACATTTAATTTCATAGGCAAAGGCCCCCAACTACCAATATTTTTAGTAGGAATAAGCTCATTCAATTCACAACATAATATCACATGATATAAAAAAAGTAACTGCATTCACAAACATCCCATCCCCATTATATAAGCCAGTTATTATCTTTATTAAACCGGTTCAAATGTGTTTCACGTAAACAATAGGACACCCACCACACATGATGCACAATTTAGAGCGACGAAGGTAAGATCCCTACCACAACAGGTTCCGATGTCCTTCTACGAACACAACCACCACGATCACAAGGATACCCCCAGAACGACTGAACCCACCAAGGACATCACAGAACCACCGAATCAACAACACAATAAACTCCCTCAACATGGAGATCCCATGCCGTATAATGGAAATAAAATGGGAGAAGTAGGATCAGAAAGAGAATACAAGAACAGGGGTTTAACATACCTTTTTAGAGTCGTTCGTGAAAAACCGTCATTCCTGCCAATTATCAGCAGTCTCCTCAGTTAGAAACTAAGGAGGGGAAGTTGAAGATGAGGGAACAGAACATGTTGTATGATTTTCTCCTCGCTGACACGATCCCGCAGTCACTGAAGGATCAACGATCAGAGTCCAGATGAAGAAGATAGGATGAAGGCTTCTGGGTCATCCGAGAGCGTCGCGGTGCAGAGAAGAAGAGGGGTCCATAAATAACACATGAACCTATCTTATATAGGTAATGAAAAAGTAAAACGGTACCCAGTGTGTATTAATGAATACTCGATGTGACCATACAACTGTTACGCTCTTTGACTAGTCAACACACGACACGTCACGCAGTTTTCATGCGTTTAGTGATAATAATAACTTCAATTAATAAAAGGCGTTTTATTGACCCGAGACATGTGTCATAAAGAGGTATTCATCATTGGTATTAAAATGACCGTCATAATTTCAGGGTTACAACGTCACATATGGGTCTCCAATCCGATACCGTATGAGGGAGATACATTGGATACAAGATCCCGTAATAATAACAATATTATTATTATTGGGTGTTTCGTGGACCCAAGCCACAAACCATAATTTAATATCCAACCTTAGACTTGAAACGATTGTATTAATGACAAGATCACATCACCATTGACGAGAAGTCAATCGGACGTCGCACGCGGGAGTTATTACGGGTCGAAGATTTAATAATAATATTAAATCAATTAATTCACGAGGGTTTCGGGTACCTGATCCGAAAACACAAAAAAGACATCCCATATTGGACTCATAATTTCTGTCTCAAAGTCAGGGTCGCACTGGCACTGACGGTTCGTAAAACTGAGGTCATATGAAGGAGTTATGGACTAAACACAGTTTTCCCAACAAAATTCATAATCACATTATTATATTATATTATTTAATTTAATCCCTTAAATTCTCACATTCTCCCTCCAATCTCCTTTGAGATTCATGCACAAAGTATCCCATTTTTTTAGGTGGGTTACACATGTCTCCTCTCTCTTATATTCATTTTTCTATAAATTTTATTTCCTTTCAACATGTTTTTCTCTCAAATCTAACTTTTTATTCCATGATTCTCTCCCACCACCAAAAGTGGCGCCTCCCATTTCTTTTACTCCAGTGGAACGCCCCAAAACTCCATTCTCACTTCAATGGTATTTATTAATAAAATTAATAATAATAACACCCATAATTAATGTACTAATTTAATCCCATTAAATTAGTTTACCGTGGTTGTTCTCATATTAAATTAAAACCATTCCATTTAATTAAATTAAAATCATTTAATTTACTAACCAAAATTAAAACCATTTAATTTTTTTAGTTGCACATTTTTTTCAAACGTTGTTATTATTATGAATTTATTATAATTATAATAAAAAAACATTATTATTATTATTAAAATAATAATAATAGCACAACTCCAAATCAAAATTAAACCCATTTAATTTCATTTACCAATCACACACATATTTGTGTCACCGTTATAATTTTTATTTAATACAATAATCATAAATAATAACATCGCTCATATATCCTCATATCTCAAATCTCATTGCATTGAAATCAAAGTTTAAATCTCATTAAATATTTATTGACGGATCATTCAGAAATTAAGCCTACATTATTATTATAATTATTAAGTATAATAATAATAAAAAATCCCCATTTAAAATTTATTAACTCGTCACTGATTATTAATAACAATAATTATTATTATTGACATTCACCGCATTGACCATTTCCGACCACCATTATGTCAACTCCGAGCAGCCTCCCATTATATGTCCATTACACATATAATTTATTATTTATTAAAATTTAAATAAATCAAAAAGAAACCATGAACCTCCCCTTATTGAATTAAATACATTAAATTTTATTTCTTTTATTTCATAATGGTTAAATTTAAAACATTTAATCTAATTAACACTAAAAAAATTTCACGACACCATTATCAATTATTATTATAAAAAATTATTATTATAACACGCATCATTTTTGACCACATCAAATTTTACAAAGTAATGGACCAGAGGGGTCCGGGCCATTACATTAGATACCTCTCAATACATTCTCATCCTCGAGAATTAAAAACCGTCCCAGAATAAAGAATGGATCTGAACAACCACTCCACAAGATACCTCTCACAGCTCTCATCATAACAGGAAACAAACGACAATCCTAATTATATGAGTTAGGAATTCCTTCTCTGATATCGAGATATTATCCACTTTTGGCGGCACTGACTCGCATGCACGGGTTTAATCGCATCCACATTAATGTGTCTTGATTATGAATTAGGTATTTCGACTTCCATATATTAGGATTTTCCAAACATACACTACCCCCAACCCCATACAAAACAACAACAAATTTCCCGAACACATGGTTTGAGGAATTATTCTCCCATGTTGAGATATTATCTACTTTAGGCGGCACTGACTCTCCTGCACGGGTTTAATCGCATCCACATTAATGCGTCTCGATTAGGGAGCAGGTCCTCCTCTCCCCACATGTTAGGAATCTTCACAAATATTTATAGGAAAGTGGGAAACAACATAGAATTATAGACTCATGAAAAACAATGTCCAGACCCAAAGCATGGGTGAGAATGATTTTCAACAAAGGAGTGTGACGCTCCAAAACATAAATGAGACCATTTAAGTAAAACCGAAAACATCTCTTTCGATCTTCGGCCTTTGCCGCTTCTCTTGCGTTCAACTGCCCAAGTCCCACTCTTCTACCTCTCTACTGACGTCCATGTGCCATAGTTGTACGGTAAACAAAGAAAGCCTAAGCCCAAGTAACAAGGAAATATTATCAAGGTTTCATTTATCATTTTATTTCGATTTCTTTCCCAAAAAACCCAAATCATGTAAAAAACAAATCATGATGATACATGTTCATTTCCTAGGGTCTATACCCTGCAATCAATGTAGTCTTACTTTGTTGTTCGGTAATCTCAGAGTCCTAGTATTGGATCACGGGGAGCCCTAAAATCCTATGTCCTAGCTGGTCTTCCCTGGACTATGTCATGCAACAAGATCAGCCAACACTATTTCCCTACCATCCCATGCAATCCTCATTGTGCCTAACTCCAGACTTCATCCTATCTCTCAACCATCACCTCTGATACCATTCTGTCAGGACACCCTCCCACCAAAGATTCCCCTCCTAAGCTGACAATGGTGGAAGGGAGATAATGACCCCTGAGTCCTGCCTCCAGTAGGCCCTAGAGTGGCGACTAGCACCAAGGGTGTGACTTTTTCACATATATGGGAGGCATTACCCTTTTTATTAATTTAAGATCAGAAAATATGACGAGTTAAACACCCAGAAGAAGAAAAGTAACAAGTATAGAAATAGCCCAAATCCAATCCCATATGTATGATTTATACAATAGTATAACAAAAGTACAAGTATAGAAAAGATCCAAATTACTATACCAAAAAGTAAAGGACCAACAATAGAAAACAGCAGCAACTCCCCCTGCCTGACTAGTAAGGTCCCGCACAGTCCCTGTAGTCCTCCTGAAAACCTGAAAGAAAACGTAGGGTCAGCATACAAGTATACTCAGTAGGAAAACCTAAATCTCTCGTGCACAGGTGGGGACACATCCTAATGTCCAGTGAGAAAATAGAAGGAAACAAATCCAAGAAAGGAATCTATCCACCCAACCTTACCAGCCAAACTCACCAAATATCGCAAGTCAGTATACTAGTATAGTAATATTATCAATGTATGGTTACCCCGCACAACATTACCACTGGATACTGCTCAAGCCCTCACGCCTAATGCTCTGATGCTTCCCCCTCTTCCTAAGTTAGTGTCGCAACTTGGCCATACGAAGCTCAAGCTAGTGCCGCAACCTGGCCATATGAAGCTCATAGTAACCCGCAGGAACATTATCCTCGGCCATCTCAAATCACATCCAGTTGGAAAAAATCCTCAGCCATAACCACATCTCATCCCGAAGACACCCTGGAACATATCACACATCATCCCGAAGATTCTTGGGAAACATCTGTCATAACCTGCCCGAAGGAACTTGGTCTATAGAACCTGGAAGAGGGAGCTTAAGGAAGAACAGTAACCAGTCATCCTTTGGATGTTTGATAATCCCACCCCCATCCCATAGGTGTTTGGAACATAGTGCTCATCATGGGTGGGGTGTGTAAAGAAACATTAAACGTACAGATTTATATAAGTATAACAACCACTCAGCCCATCTTTAGGATTCTACAAAAATACCTGAGCACGTGCCTTGGCACTGGTACTACGAGAGTATACACACAACAATCAATCCCAAAACCCCATTTAATGTTTTCATGTTTCAACAGCTTTATTTATCAGTTTCTTAACTACAGGGCAACTATCAACAACCAAACTGGATCAAGCATTCATAAATCATATCCCTGCCATCAACAAATCAAGTTAGGAAAACACAAGAAACACAAAAAAGTCCCTTCTTATTAACCAACCAACTCCATCCATTATTATTCCCATTCCATTACCATTCCCCACAATTCATTAACTCTTACACTTTTATTTATTATTCACATCCCATAGTTCTTTCACATTCAAACTCATCCCTGCAGCCCCGCTGCCAACCACCATAACCAAAATCACACCAAAACTCGTACATCATCATCCCTTTGATACCAGTCATCGCAGCCCCGATGAACATCACCAACATAGCATTCACACCAACCCACAACCAAGGCAACCATAGCCCCACTGCTCACCCGATCCACAACAACCAACAAAACACCCCTTCACATAAATAAAACCTAACCAGCACCCACATGTTTATTATTTCAATTTGTTCAACCGGGGTGATCACACAAGGGTTCCAGGTATTTAATCAGCCAACTTTACATGATTAACCTATTTATACATTAAATAAAAAAAATTCATCCATAATAAAATTCATAAGGAGAGTGCAACATTTAATTGCGTAAGCAATGGCCCCCAATGACCATGATTTTCAGTAGGAAAAATCTCATTCAATTAACAACATAATATCACAGGATATAAAAAAAGTAACTAGATTCACAAACATCCCATCCTAA
Organism: Viscum album; assembly: GCA_963277665.1. Taxonomy (NCBI): domain Eukaryota; kingdom Viridiplantae; phylum Streptophyta; class Magnoliopsida; order Santalales; family Viscaceae; genus Viscum; species Viscum album. Next base: position 5,562,756 of record CAUJRU010000004.1, on the reverse strand, counting down.
TTATATAAGACAGTTATTATCTTTATTAAACCGGTTCAAATTTGTTTCACGTAAATAAGAGGTCACCCACCTTTCATGATGCACAATTTAGAGAGACGAAGGTAAGATCCCTACCTCAACAGGTTCCGATGTCCTTCTAGGAACATGACCACCATGATCACAAGGCTTCTCCTAGAATGACTGCACCCACCAAGGACATCACAGCACCACTGAATCAATAGCACAAGAAACTCCCTAAACATAGAGATCACATGTCATAGCATGGAAAGAAAATGGGAGAAGTTGGATCGGAAAGAGAATACAAGAATAGAGGTTTAACATACCGTTTTAGAGTTGTTCATCAAAGAACGTCATTCCCGTAAATTATCAGCAGTCTCCTCAGTTGGAAATTGCGGAGGGGAAGTCGAAGAAGAGGGAACAGAATAGGGTGTATGATGTTCCCCTCGCTGACACAATATCGCCGTCACTAACGGATCAATGATCGGAGTACGAATGAAGAAGATAGGAGGAAGGCTTCTAGGTCATCCAAGAGCATTGTCGTGCAGAGAAGAAGACGGGACCGTAAATAACACGTGACCCTCTCTTATATAGGCAATGAAAAGGTAAAACGGTACCCAGTGTGTATTAATGAATACAAGATGTGACCATACAACTGTTACGCTCTTTGACTGGTCAACACATGACACGTCACATGGTTTCCATGTGTTTAATGATAATAATAACTTTTATTAATAAAAGGAGTTTTATTGATCCGAGACATGTGTCATAAAAAGTTATTCATCATTGGTCTTAAAATGACCGTCATAATTTCAGGGTTACAATGTCACAGACGGTTCGCCAATCTGATACAGTATGAGGAAGATACATTGGATACAAGATCCCATAATAATAACAATATTATTATTATTGGGTGTTTTGTGGACCCAAGCCACGGACCATAAATTGATATCTAACCTTAGACTTGAAATGATCGTATTAATGACTGGATCACATCACCACTGATGAGAATTCAATCGGACGTCTCACGCGGGAGTTATGACGGGTCGAAGATTTAATAATAATATGAAATCTATTAATTCACGAGGGTTTTAGGTACCTGATCCAAAAACCCGAAAAAGAAATCCAATATTGGACTCATAATTTCTCTCTCGAAGTCAAGGTCACACTGCCACTGACGGTTCATAAAACCGAGGTTGGATGAAGGAGTTATGGACTAAACATGGTTTTCCCAACAAAATTAATAATCACATTATTATATTATATTATTTAATTTAATCCCATAAATTCTTACATTCTCTCTACAATATCCTTCTAGATTCACGCACAAAGTATCCCATTTGTTTAGGTGGGTTACACATGGCACCTCTCTCTTATATTCATTTTTCTATAAGTTTTATTTCCTTTCAACATGTTTCTCTCTCCAATATAAATTTTTCTTCCATGATTCTCTCCCACCACCAAAAGTGGTGCCTCCCATTTCTTTTACTCCATGTGGAACGCCCCAAAACTTCATTCTCACTTCAATGGTATTTGTTAATAAAATTAATAATAATAACACCCATAATTAATGAACTAATTTAATCCCATTAAATTTGTTTACCATGGTTATTCTCATATTAAATGAAAACCATTCCATTTAATTAAATTCAAATCATTTAATTTACTAACTAAAATTAAAACCATTTAATTTTGTTAGTTGCACATATTTTTTTCAAACGTTTTTATTATTATGAATTAATTATAATTATAATAAGAAAATATTAATATTATTATAATAATAATAATATCCCAACTCCAAATCAATATTAAACCCATTTAATTTCGTTTACCAATCACACACATATTTGTGTCACCATTATAATTATTATTTAATACAATAATCATAAATAATAACATCTCTCATCTATCCTCATATCTCATATCCCATTGCATTGAAATCAAAATTTAAACACATTTAATCTTTATTGACGGATCTTTCAGAATTTAAGCCAACATCATTATTATAATTATTAAGTATAATAATAATAACAAATCCCCTCTTAAAATTTATTAAATCGTCACTGATTGTTATTAATAATAATTATTATTATTGACATTCGCCACGTTGACCATGTCCGACCACCATTACGTCAACTCCGAGCATCCTCCATTATATGTCCATTACACAGATAATTTATTATTTATTAAAATTTAAATAAACCAAAAAGAAACCATGAACCTCCCCTTATTGAATTAAATACATTCAATTTTATTTCTTTTATTTCATAATGATTAAATTAAAAGCATTTAATCTAATTACCACCAAAAAAATTTCACGCCACCATTATCAAGTATTATTATAAACAATTATTATTATAACACGCGTCGTGTTTGACCACATCAAATTTTACAAAGTAATAGAACAGAGGGGTCCGGGCCATTACATCAGATACCTCTCAAAACATTCTCTTCCTCGGGAATTAAAAACTGACCCAGAAGAAAAAATGGATCCGAACAACCACTCTGCAAGATACCTCTCAGGGCACTCGTCATAACAGGAAACAACCGACAACCTTAATTATATGAGTTATGAATTCCTTCTCCCATATCGAGATATTATCCACTATTGGCGGCACTAACTCGCCTGCATGGGTTTAATCACATCCACATTAATGCGTCTCGATTAGGAATAAGGTCTTCCGACTTCCATATATTAGGATTTTCCAAACTTACACTGCCTGCAACACCATACAAAACAATAATAAATTGCCTGAACACATGGCTTGAGGAATTCCTTCTCCCATGTCGAGATATTATACGCTTTAGGTGGGACTGACTCGCCGCACGGGTTTAATTGCATCCACATTAATGCGTCTCAATTAGGGATCAGGTCCTCTCCCCACATGTTAGGACTGTTCACACACATTTTAAGGAAAGAGGGAAACAACTTAGCATTATAGACTCATGAAAAAAAACGTCTAGACCCAAATCATGGGTGAGAATGAGTTTCAACAAAGGAGTGTGACACTCCAAAACATAAACGACAACATTTAAGTAAAACCGAAAATATCTCTCTCCATCTATGGCCTTGCTAGTGTTGCCTCTTATGTTGCGTTCAACTGCCCACGTCCCACTCCTCTACCTCTCTGCTAACCTCCATGTGCCATAGTTGTACGGTAAACAAAGAATGCCTAAGCCCAAGTAACAAGGAAATTTTCTCAAGGTTTAATTTTATAATTTTATTTCAATTTCTTTCCCAAAACATCCAAATCAAGTAAAACACAAATCATGATGATGGATGTACCTTTCCTAGGGTCTCTACCCTGCAATCAATGTAGTCTTAATTGGTTGTTCAGTAATCTTAGAGCCCTTTCATCAGATCACGGGGGGCCCTAAAATCTCGTGTCCTTACCGGTCTTCCCTGGCCTATGTCACACAACAAGATCAGCCAACTCTGTTTCCCTACCATCCCATGCAATCCCCACTGTGCCTAACTCCATAATTCATCCTATCTCTCAACCATCACCTCTGATACCATTCTGTCATGACCCCCTCCCACCAAAGATGCCCCTCCTGAGCTGGTAATGGTGGAAGGGAGTTGATGACCCCCGAGTCCTGCCTCCAGTAGGCCCCAGAGTGGCGACTCGCACCAAGGGTATGGTTTTTTTTCACATATATGGGAGGAATTACCCTTTTATTAATTTAATATCGTAAAATAGGATGAGTCAGACACCAATAAGATGAAATGTAACAAGTATAGAAAAATCCCAAAACCAATCCCATATGCATGATTTATATAATAGTGAAACAAAAGTACATGTAGAGAAAAGATCCAAAGTATTGTACCAAAAAGTAAAGGAAACCAACAACAGCAAACAGCAGCAACTCCCCCTGCCCAACTAGTAAGGTCCCACACAGTCCCTGTAGTCCTCCTGAAAACCTGAAAGCAAACATAGGGTGAGCATACAAGTATACTCAGTAGGAAAACCTAAAGCACTAGTGCACAGGTGGGGAGACATCCTAATGTCCCGTGAGAAAACAGAAGGAACCAAATCTTAGCAAGGAATCTATCCACCCGATTTTATTAGCCACACTCACCAAATATCGCAAGTCAGTAGAGTAGTATAATAATATTATCAAAAGTATGGGTACCCCGCACCACCTTCCCACTGGACACTGCTCAACCCCTCTTTCCTAATGCTCTGATGCTTCCCCCTCTTCCTGTGCTAGTGCCGCAACTTGGACATACGAAGATCAAGCTAGTTCCGCAACCTGGCCATATGAAGCTCATACTAACCCACCGGCACACAATCCTCGGCCATCTCAAATCACATCCCACCAGCACACAATCCTCGGCCATAAACACATCTCATCCCGAAGACACCCTGGAACATATCACAACTCATCATGAAGATTCTTGGGAAACATCTGTCGTAACCTGCCCGAAGGAACTTGGGCTATAGAACCTGGAAGAGGGAGCACAGAGAAAATTAGTAACCTGCAATCCTTTGGATGTTTGAGAATCTCACCACCCCCATCCCATGGGTATTCGGAACGTAGTGCTCAACATGGGTGGGGTGTGTAAAGAAAAATAAAATGTACAGATTTATATAAGTATAACAACCACTCAGCCCATCCTAAGGCTTCTACACAAAGATCTGACCACGTGCCTTGGCAGTGCTACTTCGAGAGTATGCACACAATAATCAATCCCAAAACCCCATTTAATGTTTTCATGTTTCAATAGATTTAGTTACCAGTTTCTTAACTACTGGGAGACTATCAACAACCAAACTGGATCAAGCGTTCATAAATCATATCCCTCCCATCAACAAATCAAGTTAGGAAAACACAAGCAACACAAACAAGTCCCTTCTTATTAACCAACCAACCCCATTGATTATTATTCCCATTCCATTACCATGCACCACCATTAATTAACTCTCCCACTTTTATTTATTATTAACAACCCATAGTTATTTCACATTCAAACCCCTCCCTGCAGCCCCGCTGCCAACCACCATAACCACTATCACACCGAAACCCATACATCATCATCCCTTTGATACCATTCATTGTAGCCCCACTGCCCATCACCAATAGATCATTCACACCAACCCACAACCAAGCCAACCGCAGCCCCGCTTCTCACCCGATCCACAACAACCCACAAAACACCCCCTTCACATAAATAAACCCTAACTAGAACCCACATGTTTATTATTTCAGTTTTTTCAACCGGGGTGATCACACAAGGGTTCCAGGTATTTAATCAGCCAACTTTACGTGATTAACCAATTTCCACATTCAATAAAAAAATTTCATCCATAATAAAATCCGGAAGGAGAGGGAAACATTTAATTGCGTAACCAAAGGCCCCTAATGACCATGATTTTTAGTAGGTAGAAGCTCATTCAATTCACAACATAATATCACAGGATATAAAAAAAGTAACTGCATTCAAAAACTTCCCATCCACGTTATATAATCCAGTTATTATCTTTATTAAACCAGTTAAAATGTGTTTCACGTAAACAAGAGGACACCCACCCTGCATGATGCAAAATTTAGAGAGACGAAGGTAAGATCTCTAACTCAATAGGTTCTGATGTCCTTCTATGAACATGACCACCACGATCACAAGGCTTCTCCCAAAACGACTGCACCCACCAAGGAAATCACGGCACCACCTAGTCAACAACACAAGAAACTCTCTCAAAACAGAGATCACATGCCGTATCAAGGAAAGAAAATGGGAGAAGTAGGATTGGAAAGAGAATACAAGAACAGAGGTTTAACATACCTTTTTAGAGTCATTCCTCAAAGACCGTCAATCCCGTCAATTATCAAAAGTCTCCTCAGTTGGAAACTGCAGAGGGGAAGTCGAAGAAGAGGGAACAGAACATGGTGTATGATGTTCTCCTCACTAACACGATCCCGCAGTCACTGACGGATCAACGATCAGAGTCCGGATGAAGAAGATAAGAGGAAGGCTTCTAGGTCATCTGAGAGCATCGTCGTGCAGAGAAGAAGAGGGGTCCGTAAATAACACATGACCCTCTCTTATATAGGTAATGAAAAGGTAAAACGGTACCCAGCGTGTATTAATGAATACACGATGTGACCATACAACTGTTACGCTCTTTGACTGGTCAACACACGACATGTTACGCAGTTTCCATATGTTTAATGATAATAATAACTTCAATTAATAAAATGCATTTTATTGACCCAAGACATGTGTCATAAATAGGTATTCATCATTGGTTTTAAAATGACCGTCATAATTTCATGGTTACAACGTCACATACGGTTCGCCAATCCGATATCGTATGAGGGAGATACATTAGATACAAGATCCCTTAATAATAACAATATTGTTATTATTGTGTGTTTCGTGGACCCAAGGCACAAACCATAATTTAATATCCAACCTTAGACTTGAAACGATCATATTAATGAAAAGATCACATCACCACTAACTAGAAGTCAATCGGACTTCGCATGTGGGAGTTATGATGGGTTGAAGATTTAATAATAATATTAAATCTATTAATTCACGAGGGTTTCGGGTACCTGATCCGAAAACATGAAAAAGACATCCAATATTGGACTCATAATTTCTGTCTCGAAGTCAGGGTCACACTGGCACTGACGGTTCGTAAAACCGAGGTCACATGAAGGAGTTATGGACTAATCATGGTTTTCCCAACAAAATTAATAATAACATTATTATATTATATTATTTAATTTAATCCCTTAAATTATCACATTTTTCCTCCAATCTCCTTCGTGATTTATGCACAATGTATCCCATTTGTTTAGGTGGGTTACACATGGCGCCTCTCTCTTATATTCAATTTTCTATAATTTTTTTTTTCCTTTCAACATGTTTCTCTCTCCAATCTAACTTTTTCTTCCATGATTCTCTCCCACCACCAAAAGTGGTGCCTTCCATTTATCTTACTCCATGTGGAACGCCCCAAAACTCTATTCTCACTTCAATGGTATTTATTAATAAAATTAATAATAATAACACCCATAATTAATGTACTAATTTAATCCCATTAAATTAGTTTACCATGGTTATTCTCATATTAAATTAAAACCATTCCATTTAATTAAATTCAAATCATTTAATTTACTAACCAAAATTAAAACCATTTAATTTTGTTAGTTGCACTTTTTTTTCAAACGTTTATATTATTATGAATTTATTATAATTATAATAAGAAAACATTATTATTATTAAAATAATCATAATAGCACAACTCCAAATCAAAATTAAACCCATTTAATTTCATTTACCAATCACACACATATTTGTGTCACCATTATAATTATTATTTAATACAATTATCATAAATAATAACATATCTCATCTATACTCATATCTCAAATCTCATTGTATTGAATTCAAAGTTTAAATCTCATTAAATCTTTATTGACAGATCATTTAGAATTTAATCCAACATTATTATTATAATTATTAAGTATAATAATGATAAAAAATCCTCAATTCAAATTTATTAACTCGTCACCGATTATTAATAACAATAATTATTATTATTGACGTTCGCCACGTTGACCATGTCTGACCATCATTACGTCAACTCCGAGCAGCCTCCCATTATATGTCCATTAAACAGATAATTTATTATTTATTAAATTTTAAATAAATCAAAAAGAAACCATTCGCCTCCCCTTATTGAATTAAATACATTAATTTTATTTCTTTTATTTCATAATGATTAAATTAAAAGAATTTAATCTAATTAACACCAAAAAAAATTTATGCCACCATTATCAATTATTATTATAAAAAATTATTATTATAACACACGTCGTTTTCAACCACATCAAATTTTACAAAGTAATGGACTGGTGGGGTATGGGCCATTACATCAGATACCTCTCAAAACATTCTCATCCTCGAGAATTAAAAACCAACCCAGAATAAAGAATGGATCCGAACAACCACTCTGCAAGATACCTCTCAGGGCTCTCGTCATAACAGGAAACAACCGTCAACCCTAATTATATGAGTTAGGAATTACTTCTCACATATCGAGATATTATCCACTTTTGGTGGCACTGAATCACCTGCACAGGTTTAATCGCATCCACATTAATGGGTCTTGATTATGAATTTGGTCTTTCGAATTCCATATATTAGGATTTTCCAAACATACACTGCCCCCAACACCATACAAAACAAAAATAAATTGCATGAACACATGGCTTGAGGAATTCCTTCTCCCATGTCAAGATATTATCCGCTTTAGGCAGCACTGACTCGCCTGCACGGGTTTAATCGCATCCACATTAATTCTTCTCAATTAGGGATAAGGTCCTCCTCTCCCCACATGTTAAGAATCTTCACACACGTTTAAAGGAAAGTGGGAAATAACTTAGCATTATAGACTAATGAAAAACAAGGTCCATACCCAAAGCATGGGTGACAATTATTTTCAACAAATGAGTGTGATGCTCCAAAACATAAACGAGAGAATTTAAGTAAAACCGAAAACATCTCTCTCGATCTACGGCCTTTCTAGGGTTGCCGCTTCTCTTGCGTTCAACTGCCCGCGTCCCACTCCTCTACCTCTCTGCTGACGTCCGTGTTCCATAGTTGTATGGTAAACAAAGAATGCCTAAGCCTAAGTAACAAGGAAATTTTCTCAAGGTTTAATTTTATCATTTTATTTTGATTTCTTTCCCAAAACACCCAAATCAAGTAAAACACAAATCATGACGATGCATGTACCTTTCCTCAGATCTCTACCCTGCAATCAATGTAGTCTTACTTGGTTGTTTGGTAAGCTCAGAGTCCTTGCATTGGATCACGGGGGGCCCTAAAATCCCGTGTCCTAGCCGGTCTTCCCTGGCCAATGTCACGCAACAAGATCAGCCAACATTGTTGCCCTTCCATCCCATGAAATCCTCTCTGTGCCTAACTCCAGACTTCATCCTATCTCTCAACCATCACCTCTAATACCATTCTGTCATGACCCCCTTCCACCAAAGATGACCCTCCTGAGCTGGCAATGGTGGAAGGGAGATAATGACCCCTGAGTCCGGCCTCCAGTAGGCCCCAGAGTGGCGACTAGCACCAAGGGTGTGAGTTTTTTCACATATATGGGAGGCATTTCCCTTTTTGTTAATTTAATATCAGAAAATAGGATGAGTCAAACACCAAGAAGAAGAAATGTAACAAGTATAGAAATAGCCCAAAACCAATCCCATATGCATGCTTTATACAATAGTGAAACAAAATTACATGTACAGAAAAGATGCAAAGTACTGTACCAAAAAGTAAAGGAAACCAACAACAACAAACATCAGCAACTCCCCCTGCCTGACTAGTAAGGTCCCGCACAGTCCCTGTAGTCCTCCTGAAAACATGAAAGAAAACGTAGGGTGAGCATACAAGTATACTCAGTAGGAAAACCTAATTCTCTCATGAAAAGGTGGGGAGACATCCTAATGTACCATGAGAAAACAGAAGGAACCAAATCCTAGCAAGGAACCTATCCACCCTACCTTACCAGCCGCACTCACCAAATATCGCAAGTCAGTAGAGTAGTATAGTAATATTATAAAAGTATGGGTACCCCGCACCACCTTCCCACTAGATACTGCTCAAGCCCTCATGCCTAATGCTCTGATGCTTCCCCCTCTTCCTGATCTAGTGCCGCAACATGACCATACGAAGCTCGATCTAGTGTCGCAACCTGGCCATATGAATCTCATAGTAACCCACCAGCACACAATCCTTGGCCATATCAAATCAAATCCCACTGGCACACAATCCTCGGCCATTACCACATCTCATACTGAAGTCACCCTAGAACATATCACACCTCATCCCGATGATTCTTGGAAAACATCTGTCGTAACCTGCCCAAAGAAACTTGGGCTATAGAACCTGGAAGAGGGAGCACGGGGAAGAACAGTAACCAGCATCATTTGGATGTTTGAGAATCTCACCCCCCGTCCCATGGGTGTTCGGAACGTAGTGGTAAACATGGGTTGGGTGTGTAAAGAAACATAAAACGTACAGATTTATATAAGTATAACAACCACTCATCCCATCCTAAGGCTTCTAAACAAAGATCTGAGCACGTGCCTTGGCACTGCTACTTCGAGAGTATGCACACAACAATCAATACCAAAACCCCATTTAATGTTTTCATGTTTCAACAGATTTAGTTACCAGTTTCCTAACTACCGGGAAACAATCAACAACCAAACTAGATCAAGCGTTCATAAATCATATCCCTACCATCCACAAATCAAGTTAGGAAAACACAAGCAACATAAACAAGTCCCTTCTTATTAACCAACCAACCCCATTGATTATTATTCATGTTTCATTACCATGCCCCACCATTCATTAACTCTTCCACTTTTATTTATTATTCACAACCCATAGTTCATTCACATTCAAACCCATCCCTGCAGCCCCACTGCCAACCACCATAACCACAATCACAACGAAACCCGAACATCATCATCCCTTTGATACCATTCATTGCGGCCCTGTTGTACATCACCAACATAGCATTCACACAAACCCAAAACCAAGCCAACCTCAGCCCCACTGCTCACCTGATCCACAACAACCCACAAAACACCCCCTTCACATAAATAAACCCTAACCAGCACCCAAATTATTATTATTTCAGTTTGTTCAATCGGGGTGATCACACAAGGGTTCCAGGTATTTAATCATCCAACATTACGTGATTAACCAATTTCCACATTCAATAAAAAAATTTCATCTATATGAAAATCCAGAGGGATAGGGAAACATTTAATTACATAAGAAAAGGCCCCCAATGACCATGATTTTCAGTAGGTAGAAGCTCATTTAATTCACAACATAAAATCACCGGATATAAAAAAAAGTAACTGCATTCACAAATATTCCATCCACATTATATAAGCTAGTTATTATCTTTATTAAACCGGTTCAAATGTGTTTCACGTAAACAAGAGGACACCCAACCTGTATGATGCACAATTTAGAGAGACGAAGGTAAGATCTCTACCTCAACAGGTTCAGATGTCCTTCTATGAACTTGACCACCACGATTAAAAGGCTTCTCCCAGAACGACTGCACCCACCAAGGACATCGCGGCACCACCAAGTCAACAACACAAGAAACTCCCTCAACACAGAGATCACATGTCATAGCAAGGAAAGAAAATGGGAGAAGTAGGATCATAAAGATAATACAAGAACAGAGGTTTAACATACCTTTTTAGAGTCGTTCGTCAAAGACCGTCGTTCCCGTCAATTATCAGCAGTATCCTCAGTTGAAATTGTGGAGGGGAAGTCGAAGAAGAGGGAACAAAACATGGTGTACAATTTTCTCTTCGCTGACACGATCCCGCAGTCACTGAAGGATCAACGATCGAAGTCAGGATGAAGAAGATAAGAGGAAGGCTTCTGGGTCATCCGAGAGCATCGTCATGCAGAGAAGAAGAGGGGTCCATAAATAACATGCGACCCTCTCTTATATAGGAAATGAAAAGGTAAAACAGTACCCAGTGTGTATTAATGAATACATGATGTGACCGTACAACTGTTACACTCTTTGACTGGTCAACACAGGACACGTCACACAGTGTCCATGAGTTTAATGATAATAATAATTTCAATTAATAAAAGGTGTTTTATTGACCAGAGACATGTGTCATAAAAAGTTATTCATCGTTGGTCTTAAAATGACCGTCATAATTTCAGGGTTACAACTTCACAGACGGTTCACTAATCCGATACCGTATGAGTGAGATACATTGGATACAAGATCCCGTAATAATAACAATATTATTATTATTGGGTGTTTCATGGACCCAAGAAACAAACCATAATTTAATATCCAACCTTAGACTTTAAAAGATCATATTAATGACAGTATCACATCACCACTGATGAGAAGTCAATCGGACGTCGCACACAGGAGTTATGACGGGTCGAAGATTTAATAATATTATTAAATCTATTAATTCACGAGGGTTTCGGGTACCTGATCCAAAAACCCAAAAAAGACATCCAATATTGGACTCATAATTTCCGTCTCGAAGTCAGGGTCGCACTGGTGGTGACGGTTCGTAAAACCGAGGTCGCATGAAGGAGTTATGGACTAAACATTGTTTTCCCAAAAAATTAATAATCACATTATTATATTATATTATTTAATTTAATCCCTTAAATTCTCACATTCTCTTTCCAATATCCTTTGAGATTCACGCACAATGTATCCCATTTGTTTAGGTGGTTTACACATGGCGCCTCTCTCTTATATTCATTTTTCTATAAGTTTTATTTCCTTTCAACATATTTCTCTCTCCAATCTAACTTTTTCTTCCATGATTCTCTCCCACCACCAAAAGTGGCGCCCCCCATTTCTTTTACTCCTTGTGGAATGCCCCAATACTCCATTCTCACTTCAATGGTATTTATTAATAAAATTAATAATAATAACACCCATAATTAATGTACTAATTTAATCCCATTAATTTAGTTTACCATGGTTATTCTCATATTAAATTAAAACCATTACATTTAATTAAATTCAAATCATTTAATTTACTAACCAAAATTAAAGCCATTTAATTTTTTTAGTTGTACAATTTTTTTTCAAACGTTGTTATTATTATGAATTAATTATAATTATAATAAGAAAATATTATTATTATTTAAATAATAATAATAGCACAACTCCAAATCAAAATTAAACTCATCTAATTTCATTTACCAATCACACACATATTTTTGTCGCCATTATAATTATTATTTAATACAATTATCATAAATAATAACATCTCTCATCTATCCTCATATCTCAAATCTCATTGCATTGAATTCAATGTTTACATCTCATTAAATCATTATTAACGGATCTTTCAGAATTTAAGCCAACATTATTATTATAATTATTAAGTATAATAATAATAACAAATCCCCAATTAAAATTTATTAACTCGTCACCGATTATTAATAATAATAATTATTATTATTGACGTTCGCCGCGTTGAACATGTCTGACCACCATTACGTCAACTCCGAGAAACCTCCCATTATATTTCCATTACACAGACAATTTATTATTTATTAAATTTTGAATAAATAAAAAAGAAACCTTGCAACTCCCCTTATTGAATTAAATACATTCAATTTTATTTCTTTTATTTCATAATGATTAAATTAAAATAATTTAATCTAATTAACACCAAAAAAAAATTCACTCCACCATTATCAATTATTATTATCAAAAATTATTATTATAACACGTGTTGTGTTTGACCACATCAAATTTTATAAAGTAATGTACCGGAGGGGTACAGGCCATTACAGGTTATTTAGGTTTTCTGAACCTGTTTTTATGGTTTATTAGGTTTTATTATAATTTGTTAGGGCTTGTTAATAATTTTTGGGGTTTTATTAGGATTGAGTAGAGTTTCTTAGGATTTTAAGGATTATAAGGTGTTTGTAAGGGTTATTAAAGTTTATTAGGGGTTTATTAGGGTTTAATATTTTTGAGGGTTTTAAAGCATCTTTAGGTTTTTTGTAGCATTTTTTATGGTTTGTGTAGCATTGTTAGAGTTTATGTAGCTTTTTTAGTGATTATCTAGTGTTTCTAGGGTTTAGTTAGCGGTTTTAGATTTTATGTATCATTTTCAGGGTTTATGTAACGTTTTTAGGTTATATGTAGTGTGTTTAGGGTTTAGGTAGTGTGTTTAGGGTTTATGTAGTGTGTTTAGGGTTTAGGTTTTAAGTAGCATTTTTAGGGTTTATGTTGCGTTTTCTAGGTTTATGTAGTGTGTTTAGGGGTGATGTAGCGTTTATGTTGCATTTTTTAGGGTTTATGTAACATTTTTAGGGTTCTTGGAGTGTTTTTAGGGTTTATATTGTGTTTTTAGGTTTATGTAGCATTTTTTAATGTTTATGGTGCGTTTTTAGGGTTTATGTTGTGTTTTTTAGGGTTTATGTTACAGTTCCAGGATTTATGTAGTGCTTTTAGGGTTTATGTAGCGTTTTTGTGTTTAGGTTGTGTTTTTTTGTTTATGTAGCATTTTTAGTGTTTTCGCTGCATTTTTTGTATTTATGTAACGTTTTTTGGGTTTATGTGTCTATTTGATGCATTTTTTAGGGTTTTAATGGTTGTTTATGGTTTGTAGTGTTTTTTAGGGGTTTTAAGGGTTGTTAACGGGTGTTTATGGTTTTTTTGGTATCTAATGGATTTTTAATTGTTTTTTGGGGGTTTTATGGGTTTATTAGTTTTTTTTGGGATTGATAGGGGTTGTTATGGGTTTTTAGTGTGTTTTTGGGGTTTTTGGGTATTATAGCGGTTTTTAGGGTTTATATAATGTGTTTCAGCGTTTTTTGGGATCTTTAGGGTGTTTAGTGTTCTTTAGAGTTTAATATGGTTCTTTAGGGTTTATTAGGGTTCTTTAGGGTTTATTAGTATTCTTTAGTATTTTTTTATAGTTTATTAGCATTTCTTATTGTATATTAAGGTTTTATTGGGATTTTGTAGGCATTAATAGATTTTTCTAGGTTTTATCAAACCTTTTTAAGGTTATTTAGGATTTATTAGGGGTTTTTAGGGTTTTTTTACTTATTAGGGTTTAGTAATATGTATTTGGATTTATTACGATTTATTAGGGTTTATAAAGCTTTGTTAGGGTTTATTGCGGTTTATTATGGGTTTTTTATGGTTTGTTTCAGTTTATTACGATTTATTTGGAATTTTTAGGATTTGTTACGATTTATTTGTGGTTTTTAGGGTTTGTTATGATTTATTTTGGGGTTATTAGGATTTGATAGGGTTTATTAGTGGGTTGTAGGGTTTGTAGGCTATTATTTAGAGGTTTTGTAGCGTTTTGTTAGGTTTGTTAGGGTTTTTAGTGAGTATTAGGGTTAATTATGGTGTAATAGTGTTTTTTATTGTATATTAGGGGTTTTAGGGATTTTGTAGTTTTTATTAGGTTTTAATAGAGTTTGTTAGGGGTTATTATAGGTTATAACAATTTATCAGTGTTTATTAGTGTTTTTAGGGTTTAATAGAGGGTTTTAGGGTTTATTAGTGTTTATTAGTGGTTCTTAGGGGTTATTAGTGGTTCTTAGGGTTTGTTAGGTTTTGTTAGGGTTTTTAGGGTTTGTTATGATTTGTTTGAGTTGTTTGGGGTTCTATGAGTTTTTTTGGGTTTAATGGGTGTGTTTGGATTTTTTATGTTTTGTTATGGTTATTTAAGCATTTTTTGGGTTTTGTTGTGTTTTGTTGGTTTTGAAGCAGTTTTCATTTTTTTGTAGCAATTGTTATGGATTATGTAGCGTTGTTAGTGGATTTAGTGGTTCTTTAGGGGTTTATTAGGGGTTTATTTGGTTATTACGATTTAGTAATGTTTATTAGGGTTTTTAGGGTTTAATAGTGGGTTTTGTAGGTTATTAGGGTTTTGTTAGAGGTTCTTAGGGGTTATTAGTCGTTGTTAGGGATTTTTAGGTTTTGTTAGTGTTTTTAGGGTTTGTTAAGGTTTGTTTGAGTTGTTTGGGGTTTTATGCGTTTTTTGGGTTTTATGGGTGTGTTTGGATTTTTTATGCTTTGTTAGGGTTATTTTAGCATTTTTTGGGGTATTGTTGCGTTTTGTGGGGTTTGAAGCATTTTTCGGGTTTTTGTAGCAATTGATAGGGTTTTTGTAGCGTTGTTAGTGGCTTTAGTTATTCTATAGGGTTCTTTAGGGTTATAGGGTTTTTATGGTTCTTTAGGGTATATTAGGGTTTCTTTTGAGGTTTTTAGGGTTCACTAGCAGGTTTTTTGGGTTTTCAAGGGTTTCATAGGGTTGGTTTGGGTTTTGTTAGGTATTTTCAGGCTTTTTAGGGTTTTTAGTGGTTTTTTGGTTTTTAGGGATTTTTGAGGATTTTTGAGGATTTTTTGGTTTTTTTGGTTTGTTTTCCGGTTGTTTTGGTTTTTTCAATTTTTAGGGATTTTAGTGTTTTTAGGGTTTTTTTTTGATTTTTTATGGTTTTTAGGGTTTTTAGGGTTTTTTAGGGTTTTTTGGGTTTTTATGGGTTTTTAGGGTTATGTCAGGTTTTGCTTGGTTTGTTAGGGTTTTTTGGGAATATTAGCATTTTGAATGGTTTAATAGCATTTTTGTTGTATATTTGGGTTTTTAGGTATTTTGTAGCTTTTATTGGTGTCTAATAGGGTTTTTAGCATTTATTATGATTTATTAGTGTTTATTAGGGTTTAGTAGTGGGCTTTAAGATTTATTAGGGTTTATTATGGTTTATTATCAGTTGGTAGGGTTTGTTAGGATTTATTAGTTCTTATTAGAGTGATTTAGGGTGTCTATGGTTTTGTTAGGGTTTCTAAGGGTGTGTTAGGGTTTCTATGGGTGGGTTAGGGTTTTTATGGGCGAGTATAGGTTTCTAAGGGTATGATATGGTTTCTATGGTTTTCTAAGGATGAGTTAGGGTTTCTATGGGCGTGTTGGGGTTTATAAGGGTTTTCTTGGGTTTCTAAGGGTTTGTTAGGGTTTCTAAGGATGTGTTAGGGTTTCTAAGGATGTGTTAGTGTTTCTTAGGTTTTCATAGGGTTTTGTTAGGGTTTTTAGGGTTTTTAGTGTTATGTTAGGGTTTCTTATGGTTTCTTAAGGGTTTTATAGGATTACTTCAGGTTTTTTGTGTTTATTGGGGTTTCTTAGTGCTACATGGGTTTTGTAAGATCTTGTTAGGGTTTGTTAGGGTTTTTTAGGAAAAGGAAGGCTCGGGGTCAGGCTATTCCTGACCGCCCCCAAAGTTTATTAAAAAAGACACGAAGACGTTGCAGACAAGGGAGGGGCGGGGTCAATCAACCCACACCCAAAAACCCTTAACAAACACACACACAAACCCAAAAAAAGAAAATCAAAGAAAGAAAAAGACACGAAAACCAGAGACAATCAGCGGCATCATCACGTCACATCCAGCCAATACCAGTATTCAGCAACACCACATCCAAGTAGAAACTAATATCCAGCAACATCAAAACCATCAGCAGCATCCCACTTTACTATCTCTATCCTCCATCACCTCCTCATCCCAGCACCCCGATTCAGTTCCAACAACCAACAACATTCATGGTTGTCACAGATGTGTAGATCTAGTCGCAAGCTTCAATTTGATATGTGGTAGAGGTGAAATGGACACCCAGAGTAGAAGTTATGGTAATTTTGAGGACTTAAGGAACTTTTGGGTCACTAAGAACGTGATAAGGTGTTCCAATTGGTCACAGATGTGTAGATCTAGTCGAAATCTTCGATTTGATATATGGTAGAGGCAAAACGGACTCTCGGAGCAGATGTTATGGTCTTTTGGAGGGTTTAAGTACCTTTTTGGGCCTTCAAGGATGTGAGAAGGTTCTTTAGTGGTTATAGGAGTGTATTTCTGGTCTCAAGCTTAGATTTAATATGTGGTAGAGGAAAAACGGACACCCATGGAAGAAGTTATTGCAAAACGGACACCAGTAGCCAATCTTTTGACCATCCAAAGGGATTTTGGGTCTTTTGGGGGGATGAAGAATGTCAGAAAGGGTTCCGGTGGTTACCAGAGTGTGTATATTTTCCCAATCATCGATTTGATATGTGGTAGAGCCAAAATGAACACACGTAGAAGAAGTTATTGTTGTTTTAAATTGAGCACCCCTCCTAGCGCCTAAAAACATAAGAAACTCGCAACTCACTAAAATAGGAAAAACTTCTCCTTAGGGTGTCCGTTTGAGCATTGTGACTAGTAAAATCAAAGCCCGTGAGATGAGTGAGGACCAAATCTAATCGAAACTGTGAGAAGATCAAAGAAACATAAGATATATTAGTTATACCACTCCAAAAAAAACAACTTCAAACGGCCATAACATTCACTCCGGTTGTCTGTTTGAGCTCTACTACATACCAAATCGAAGGCAGCGAAGAGATCTACACAGAAGGATAACTTGAACAAAGTTAAAATCCTTTTTAGGACCCTAAAATCAAAAAAACCTATCATAAGGCCTCCAAAACTCCATTTCTGTGTCCGGATCCGTGTCAAATTTTTCTTAAAACGGTCATAACATCTGATTTGTGTGTCTGTTCAGCCTCCTGCACCAGTTTTTATCATAGTTCATTCCATGGGAATTAGTTTGACTATTCACTGAGCAGAAATGGACACTTGAAGAAGAAGTTGTGCCTTTTCTAATGACTCTGTGATTTGTTAGGTTTTTTGAGACACCATTTCTAGCACTTTTGACCTATGAGTTGCTTTTTCAGACAACTATAACATATTATTACTGTTATTATTATTATTATCATCATCATCTCATAAAAATTCACATTCACATCCAAATTCACATGCACACACATTTAATAATGGTGTGTTATTCTATTATCACATGAGTTGTTAATAATAATAATAATAATAATATTATTATTATTATTATTATTACTCTCATCATCATCATCATCACTTGAAAATGCAATGCACGAGAGTTATTATTTATTTCCATACACACGCACACGTAATGAAAATGCAATATTCTATTATCATATGCATTAGTAATACTACTATTATCACCACTACTACTTCTATTATAACTACTGATGTTATTATTACTATCATCACATGCAAATGTAGATGCTCGTGCATTATTATTTATTATTTATTAACATAAATATGCATATGCAATACACTTGTATTATTCTTTTATTATTATTATTATTATCACAATTATTATTATTATTATTATTATTATTATTATTATCATTATCATTATTATTATCATTATCACATGCCAGTCCACCTACATGTGCATTATTATTTATTATTTATTACCATGCACGTGCACGTGTTATTATTATTATTATTATTATTATTATTAATATTATCATCAAATGTAAATGCACATGAACATGCATGTGTGTTATTATTTATTATTATTTATTTATTTTTTACTACTATAAACGTGCACATGAAATGCACTTGAGTTATTCTATTACTATTATTATTATTATTATTATTATCATTATTATTATTATTATTCTTGTTGTTGTTGTTGTTGTTTGTATCATCAAATAAAAATGCACATGCATGTGCATTGTTATTTATTATTTATTACCATGCACGTGCATGCGTCGTTATCATTATCTTTACATGTAAATGAACATGCACGTGCGTTATTATATATTATTTATTATCATGGACATGCAAATGCAATGCACTTTCATTATTCTATTATCACATGTGTTATTATTATTTATTCTAATGCACGTGCACACGCAATGCATGTGCATTATTCTATTATCACATGTTTTATTATTTATTATTTATTATCACTCACATGTAAATGCACATTCATGTGGAATTGGTTATTATTTATTGTTTATGCACATGCACACGGACATGAACATGCACGTGAACATGCACATGCACTTGTATGTGCGTAATTATTTATTATTTATTATCATTCACATGCACATGCACATACACATGCAATTAACATGTGTTATTATTTATAATTTATTATTTATTATCATTCACATGGAAATGCGTAGGCATATGCACATGCACGTGCATTATGATTTATTATTTAAACCATGCACAAGCATATTCACATGCATGTTCATTATTACTACTACTATTATTAGAGGTATTTTTAGGGTTACTATAATTTTTTATGATTTTTATGTGTTATTAACATTTATTATGGTTTGTTAGGGTTTTAGGGTTTTTTAATTGTATATTAGCATTTTTAGGGTTTGGTGGGTCTTATTAGGATTTTATTAGGGTTTATTATGGTGTGTTAAGGTTTATTAGGGTTTATTATGTTTTTTTAGGGTTTTATTAGGATTGAGTTGGGTTTATTAGAGTATATTATGGTATATTATGGTATATTTGGGTATTATTATGATTTTTTAGGGATTATTATGGTTTATTATAGTTTATTAATTTTTAAGAGGGTATATAAGTATTTTTTAGTGTTTTGTAGTCTTTATTCGGGTTTATTAGCGCTTTTAAGCGTTGTTTTGTTTCATTAGCATTTATTAGGGTTTTTACGGGTTTTTAATGGTATATTTGCATTTTTTTAGGGCTTTGTGGGGTTTATTATGATGTACATTAGGGCTGAGTATGTATTTTTAGGGTTTTATTAGGGTTTAGTCAGTATCTTTAGGTTTTTATTAGGGTTTATTATGGTTGACTATGGTTTAATAGGGGTTGTTATGAATTTTTAGGGTTTACTAGGTTTTGTTAGTGTTTTTATAATGGTATATGAGTGTTTTTTAGTTATTGTTAATATGTATGAGGGGTTGTTTTGACTTTTTAGGTTTTATTAGCATGTTTTTACTGTTTCTGAGCATTTTTAATGGTTTATTAGCTTTTATTTGAATTTATTATGGTTTATTAGGGTTTGTAGAGAATTTTAATGGCTTGTTTGCGTTTTTTTGTTTATTGGGGTTTAGTTGGGTTTTATTAGGTTTTGTTATGGTGTGTCAAGGTTTATTATGATTGAGAAGGTATTTTTAGGGTTTTAATATGGTTTTATTAGTGTTTATTAGTTTTTATTAGGGTTTATTAGGGATTTTTAGGTTTTATTAGGGTTTGTTAGGGGTTTTTCAGTTTTTTTTGTTTTATTAGGTTATATTAGTGTTTGTTAGGTCTTTTTAGAAAATATAGCGTGTTTTTATTGTTTATGAGTGTTTTGTTTTTGTTTGTGATCATTTTAAGGTTTTGTATGTTATATTAGAGTTTATTAAGGTTTATTAGGGTTTCTTTGTATTTTTAAGGTATATTAGCATTTTTTTTCTTTATTAGGTTATATTAGTGTTTTTAGGGATTTTTAGGTAACGTAGCGCGTGTTTATTGTTTGTGATCGTTTTTCTGTTATTTGTGAGCGTTTTTTGGGTTTATTAGGTTATATTAGAGTTTATCGGGGTTTCTAGTAATTTTTATGGAATACTAGCATTTTTTTCTTTATTAGGGTTTTGTAGGGTTTTATTTGGGGTTATTATGGTGTGTTAAGTTTTGTTAGGGCCGAGTAGGTTGTTTTGGCGTTATTTATGGTTTATTAGGGATTTTTAGGGTTTGTTTGGGGTTTATTAGGGTTTATTAGTGTTTATTAGTGTCTATTAGGGTTCGCTAAGGTTGTTTTGGTTTTCTTAACGTGTTTTTAGGGTTTATTAGGTTTTATTATCATTTATTAGGGTTTATTAGGTATTTTAGTGTTTTATTAGGGTTGAGTAGAGTTTCATAGGGTTTTTAGGGATTGTAAGGTGTTTTAGGGACTATTAGAGTTTATTAGGGGTTTATTAGAGTATAATTTTTTATATTATGGTATTTTAGGGTTTAATGTTTTTTAGGGTTTTAAAGCATTTTTAGTGTTTTTGTAGCATTTTTAGTGCTTTTGTAGCGTTGTTAGTGTTTATCTAGCATTTTTTGTGTTTATGTATCGTTTTTAGAGTTTAGTTAGTTGTTTTAGATTTTATGTATCAGATTTAGGGTTTATGTAAGGTTTTTAGGGTTTATGTACCGTGTTTAGGTTTTAGGTTTTTTGTAGCATTTTTTAGGGTTTATGTTGCCTTTTCTAGGTTTATGTAGCATTTTTAGGGGTGATGTTGTGATTATGTTGCATTATTTAGGGTTTATGTAACGTTTTTAGGGTTCATGTAGTGTTTTTAGGGTTTAGATTTTGTTTTTAGATTTTATATAGCATTTTTAAATGTTTATGCTTCATTTTTAGGGTTTATGTTGTGTTTTTTAGGGTTAATGTTATAGTTCTAGGGTTTATATAGTGCTTTTAGTGTTTATGTAGTATTTTTTTGGTTTATGTTGCATTTTTTGGTTTATGTTGCGTTTTTTGGGTTTTTGTTGCAATTTTAAGGGTTTATGTGAAATTTTTAGGGATTATGAATCTATTTGAAGCCTTGTTTAGGGTTTTGATGGTTGTTTATGGTTTATAGTTTTTTAGGGTTTTTAAGGGTTGTTAATGAGTGTTTAGGGTTTTTATATTGTATATAATGGATTTTTAATGTTTTTTGGGGGGTTTATGGTTTTATTTGTTTTTTTTGGGACTGATAGGGTTTGTTGGGGGTTTTTAAGTTTGTTTTAGGGTTTGTTTGGGTTTTGTTGCGATTTTTAGGGTTTATATAATGTGTTTTAGCATTTTTTGGGTTCATTAGGGTTTTCTAGTGTTCTTTAGAGTTTAATATGGTTCTTTATGGTTTGTTAGGTTCTTTTAGGTTCTATCAGTGTTCTTTAGTATTTGTTACAGTTTATTAGCATTTTTATTGTATATTAGCATTTTATTGGGCTTTTGTAGGCATTAATTGTTTTTTTAGGGTTTATCAACCTTTTTTAGTGATATTTAGGATTTATTAGGGTTTATTTTATTTATTAATATTTAGTAACGTGTATTTGGGTTTATTACGATTTATTAGGATTTATTATGATTGGTTAGGGTTTATTGTGGTTTATTAAGGGTTTGTTATGGTTTGTTTCAGTTTGTTACGATTTATTCGGCGGTGTTAGGATTTGTTAAGATTTATCTGGTGTTGTTAGGGTTTGTTACGTTTTATTTAGGGGTTATTAGGGTTTTTTAGGGTTTATTAGTCGGTTTTATGGTTTTCTAGGCTACTATTTGGAGGTTGTTGTAGCGTTTTGTCGGTATTGTTAGGGATTTTAGTGATTATTAGGGTTTATTATGGTTTAATAGAGTTTGTTATTTTATATTAGGGGTTTTAGGGCTGTTGTAGTGTTTATTTGGGTATAATAGAGTTTTTAGGGTTTATTACAAGTTATTATGATTTATTAGTGTTTATTAGGGTTTTTAGGGTTTAATAGGGGATTTTAGGGGTTATTGGGATTTATTAGTGGTTCTTAGGGTTTATTAGTTGTTGTTAGGGTTTGTTAGGTTTTGTTAGGGTTTTTTTGGGTTTGTTACGGTTTGTTTGAGTTGTTTGGGGTTTTATGCATTTTTTGGGTTTTATGGGTGTGTTTGGATTTTCTATGCGGGTTATTTTAGCATTTTTTGGGGTTTTGTTGCATTTTATGGGCTTTGATGCATTTTTTTGTTTTTTGTAGCAATTGTTAGGGTTTATGAAGCGTTGTTAGTGGCTTTAGTGGTTGTTTAGGGTTTTTAGGTTTCTTTATGGTGTATTTGGGTTTCTTTTGAGGTTTTTAGGGTTTCCTATGGGGTTTTTAGGGTTGTTAAGGGTTTCATAGGGTTGGTTAGGGTTTTGTTAGGCATTTTTAGGATTTTAGGGTATTTTATCGTTTTTAGGGGGTTTTAGGTTTTTAAGTGTTTTTTGAGGTTTTTTTGATGTTTTTTATGGTTTTTTAGGGTTTTGTATGTTTGTTTTCTGGTTTTTATAGTTTTTTCATTTTATTAGGGGTTTTAGGGTTTTTAGGGGTTTTAGTGTTTTTAGGATATTTTAGGGTTTTAGGGTTTTTAGGGTTTTATAGGGTTTTTTGAGTTTTTTGAGTTTTTAGTGGTTTTTTAGGGTTTGTCATGTTTTGACAGGTTTTTTAGGGTTATTTGTGAATATTAGTGTTTTGAATTTTTTTAATAGCATTTTTGTTGTATATTTGGGGTTTTAGGCCTTTTTTAGCTTTTATTGGGGTCTAATAGGGTTTTTAGGGTTTATTACGATTTATTGGTGTTTATTAGGGTTTAGTAGTGGGCTTTAGGGTTTATTATGGTTTATTATTTGTTGGTAGGGTTTGTTAGGATTTATTACTGCTTATTAGGGTAATTTAGGGTGTCTAATGGTCTGTTAGGGTTTTTAAGGGTGTGTTAGGGTTTTTAAGGGTGGGATAGGGTTTTTATGGGTGGGTTGGGGTTTCTAAGGGCATGATATGGTTTCTAAGGGTTTCTATGGTTGTGTTAGGGTTTCTATGGGTGTGTTGGGATTTTTTATGGGTATGCTACTGTTTCTAAGGGCGTGTTAGGGTTTCTAAGAGAGTGTTAGGGTTTCTAAGGGTGTGTTTGTGTTTCTCAGATTTGCTTAGGGTTTAGTTAGGGTTTTTAGGGTTTTTTAAGGGTTTATTATAGTTTCTTAGGGGGTTTTATGGTTTATTCAGGTTTTTTGGATTTATTGGGGGTTTTTAGTGCTTTTTGGGGTTTATTAGGGACTGTTTTGCTTTGTTAAAAAAATTTAGGATTTGTTAGGGTTTGTTAGGGTTTGTTATGTTTTTAGGGTTTTTTGGAGTTTGTTAGGGTTTGTTAGTGTTAGTTTGGGTTTGTTAGGGTTTGTTATGGTTTTTCATGGATTTTAATGGTTTTAAGTGTTTATGTGGTTATTTAGGGTTTTTTAGGTTTATTTAGTTGTTCATGGTTGTCATAGATGTGTAGAGCTAGTCACTAGCTTCAATTTGATATGTGATGGGGGTGAAACAGACACCCAAAAAAGAAGTTATGGTCATTTGGAGGACTTAAGGACCTTTTGGGACTTTAAGAACGTGATAAGGTGTTTTTATTTGTCACAGATGTGTAGATATAGTTGAAAGCTTCGATTTGATATATGGTAGTGGCAAAACGGACTCCCGGAGTAGAAGTTATGGTCCTTTGGGGGGTTTAAGTACCTTTTGGGCCTTGAAGGATGTGATAAAGTGATTCAGTGGATATAGGAGTGTAGGTATAGTCACAAGCATCGATTGGATATGTGGTAGAGGCAAAACAGACACCCATAGAATAATTTATTGCAAAACTGACACTAGAAGCCAATCTTTTGACCATCCAAAGTGATTTTGGGTCCTTTGGGGGTTAAGGAATGTCAAAAGGGTTCCAGTGGTTACTAGAGTGTGTATATATTCACAATATCTTATTTGATATGTGGTAGATCCAAAATGAACACACTTAGCAGAAGTTATTGTCGTTTTAAATTGAGCAACTCTCCTAACGCCTAAAAACCTAAGAAACCCACAACTCACTAAAATTTGCATAACTTCTCCTTCAGGTGTCTGTTAGAGCGTTGTGACCAGTAAACTCGAAGCTCGTGAGATGAGTGAGGATCAAGTTTATTAGAAACTATGATAAAATCAAAGAAATATAAGATATATATTTGTTATACCACTCCAAAAAAAGTCAAACTTCAAACGACCATAACATTCACTCCGGTTGTCCATTTGAGCTCTACCACATATCAAATCAAAAGTAGCGAAGAGATATACGCAGAAGGATGACTTGGACATAGTTAAAGTTATGTTTGAGACCCAAAAATCCCAGAAACCAAAAAGAAGACCTCCAAAACTCCATTTCCTTGTACGGATCCCTATCAAATTTTTCTTAAAATGGTCATAACTTCTGATCTATGTGTCTGTTCGGCCTACAACGTCTGTTTTTATTGTAGTTAGTTCCATGAGATTCAGTTTGACTATTCATTGAGCAAAAATGGACACTCGAAGAAGATGTTATGCCTTTATTAATGACTCTGTGATTTGTTAGGTTTCTGAGACCCCATTTCTATCTTTTTTGTCATGTCTGCTATTTTTTCAAACTACTATAACTTATTATTTCTGTTATTATTATTATTATCATCATCATCTCATCTACATGCACATGCACATGCACGTGTGTTATTATTATATTTTTATTACCATGCACGTGCACATGCAATGCACACACGTTATTCTATTATCACATGCATTGTTGTTATTATTGTTATTATTATTATTGTGGTTGTTGTTGTTGTTGTTATTGTTGTCATCACATGAAAATGCAGAAGAGAATGCACATACACTCACATTCAATACATGTGCATTATTCTATTATCACATGCGTTGTTATTATTAATATTATTATTATTATTATCATCATCACATGCAAATGCAATGCACGGACGTTATTATTTATTACCATGCATGTGCACAGATAATGCTAATTCAATATTCTATTATCACATGCATTTGTACTAATATTATTATCACCACCACCACTACTATTATTACTACTGCTATTATTATTACTATCATCACGTGAAAATGTAGATGCACGTGCATTATTATTTATTATTTATTACCTTGCATGTGCATATGCAATGCACTTATATTATTCTTTTATTATTATTATTATTATTATTATCACAATTGTTATTATTATTATTATTATTATCATTATTATTATTAATATAATTATCACATGCAAATGAACATGCATGTGCGTTTTTATTTATTATTTATTACCATGCTCATGCCTGAGTTATTATTATTATTATTACAATTAGTATTATTAATATTATCATCAGATGTAAATGCACATACACATGCATGTGCGTTCTTATTTATTATTATTTATTTATTATTTACTACTATGCACATGCACATGAAATGCACTTCTGTTATTCTATTATTATTATTATTATTATTATTATTATTATTTTTGTTTGTATCATTAAATACAAATGCACATGCACGTGCATTGTTATTTATTATTTATTACCATGCATGTGCAAGCGTCATTATCATTATCAATACCTGTAAATGCACATGAATGTGCATTATTATATATTATTTATTATCAAGCACATGCAAATGCAATTCACTTGCATTATTCTATTATAACATGTGTTATTATTATTTATTCTCATGCACGTGCACACGCAAGGCACGTGCATTATTCTATTATCACTTGTGCTATTATTTATTATTTATTATCATTCACATGAAAATGCATATTCATGTGGACTTTGTTGTTATTTATTATTTATTACCATGCACATGCACATTCACATGTACATGCACATGCACATGCACTTGGATGTGCGTAATTATTTATTATTTATTATCATTCACATGCACATGCACATACACAAGTAATTCACATGCGTTATTATTTATAATTTATTATTTATTATCATTCACATGAAAATTCGCAGGCATATGCACATCCACGTGCTTTATGATTTATTTTTTAAACCATGAACATGCACATGCATTATTACTATTATTATTATTAGAGTTATTTTTAGGGTTTACTAGAATTTATTAGAATTTTTAGGTGTTATTAACATTTATTATGGTTTGTTAGGGTTTAAGGGTTTTTTAATGGTATATCGGCATTTTTTAGGGTTTGGTGGGGGTTATTAGAATTTTATTAGGGTTTATTATGGTGTGTTAAGGTTTATTAGGGTTTATTAGGTATTTTTGGGGTTTTATTAGGATTCATTTGGGTTTATTAGCGTATATTATGGTATATTGGGGTACAGTTGGGTATGTTTAGGATTTATTAGGGTTTATTATCGTTCATTATGGTTTATTAATTTTTAAGAGGGTATATTAGGGTTTTTAAGGGTTTAGTAGTGTTTATAAGGGTTTATTAGTGTTTTTAAGCTTTGTAAGGTCTTATTAGAATTTATTATGGGTTTTAGGGCTTTTAATGGTATATTTGCGTTTTTTAGGGTTTAGTGGGGTTTATTATGGTTTATTATAGCGTGTTAAGGTTTATTAGGGTTGAGTCGGTATTTTTAGGGTTTTATTAGGGTTGATTAGGTATATTTAGGGTTTTATTAGGGTTTATTAGAGTTGAGTAGTTTTTATTAGGGTTTGTTAGGGATTTTTAGGGTTTACTAGGGTTTGTTAGTGTTTTTATTAGGGTATATGAGTGTTTTTTAGTTATTGTTAATATATATGAGGGGTTGTTAGAACTTTTTAGGTTTTATTAGCATGTTTTTAGTGTTTGTGAGCATTTATTATGGTTTATTAGGTTTTATTAGAATTTATTATGGTTTATTAGGATTTCTAGGGATTTTTAATGGTTTGTTTACGTTTTTTTGTTTATTGGGGTTTAGTTGGGTTTTATTAGGTTTTATTATGGCGTGTCACGGTTTATTAGGGTTGAGAAGGTATTTTTAGGGTTTTATTATGGTTTTATTAGGGTTTATTAATTTTTATTAGGGTTTATTAGGGATTTTTAGGGTATAGTAGGGTTTGTTAGGGGTTTATTAGTTTTTTTTGTTTTATTAGGTTATATTAGTGTATGTCAAGTCTTTTTAGATAATATAGATTTTTTATTGTTTGTGAGTGTTTTCTTTTTGTTTTCGAGAATTTTTTGGGTTTCTTAGGTTATATTAGAGTTTATTATGGTTTCTAGGGATTTTTAATGTATACTAGCCTTTTTTGTCTTTATTAGGTTATATTAGTGTTTTTATGTCTTTTTAGTTAATATAGCGTGTTTTTATTGTTTGTGATAATTTTTTTATTGTTTGTGAGATTTTTAGGTTTTATTAGGTTATATTAGTGTTTAACAGGGTTTCTAGAGAGTTTTTAAGGTATACTAGTGTTTGTTTTCGTTATTTGGGTTTTCTAGGGTTTTATTAGGGGTCATTATGGGGTGTTAAGGTTTGTTAGGGTTGATTAGGGTTTATTTGGATTTATTTATGGTTTATTAGGGATATTTAGGGGTTTTTTGGGGTTTATTATGGTTTATTAGTCTTTATTAGTGTCTATTATGTTGGTTAGGGTTTTCTAGGTTTCTTAACATGTTTTTAGAGTTTATTAGTTTTTATTATCATTTATTAGGGTTTATTAGGTATTTTTTGGGTTTTATTATGGTTGAGTAAAGTCTATTAGGGTTTTTAGGGATTATAAGGTGTTTTTAGGGATTATTAGAGTTTATTAGGGGTTCTTAGGGTTTAATTTTTTATATTATGGTATATTAGTGTTTAATATTTTTGAGGGTTTTAAAGCGTATTTAGGGTTTTAGTAGCATTTTTTAGTGTTTGTGTAGCATTGTTTGAGTTTATGTAGCATTTTTAGTGTTTATATAGCACTTTTAGGGTTTAGTTAGTGGTTTTAGGTTTTATGTTGCATTTTTTAGGGTTTATGTAATGTTTTTAGGGTTTATGTAGCATGTTTAGTGTTTAGATTTTATGTAGCACTTTTTAGGGTTTATGTTGCGTTTTCTAGGTTTAATTAGCATTTTTAAGGATGTTGTAGCATTTATGTTGCATTTGTTTTGGGTTTATGTAACGTTATTAGGGTTCATATAGTGTATTTAAAGTTTATGTTGTGTTTTTAGGTTTTATGTAGCATTTCTTAATGATTATATTGCGTTGTTTAGGTTTTATGTTACGGTTCTAGGGTTTATGTTGTGGTTTTTGGGTTTATGAAGCATTTTTTGGGTTTATGTTGCGTTTTTTGGGTTTATGTTGCGTTCTTAGGGTTTATGTTGCAATTTTAGGGTTTATGTAACGTTTTTTGGGTTTATGTATCTATTTGTTTCCTTTTTTAGGGTTTTAATGGTTGTTTTTGGTTTGTAGTGGTTTTTAGGGTCTTAAGGGCTGTTAACGAGTGTTTATGGTTTTTATGGTATTTTATGGGTTTTCAATGGTTTATTGGGGGTTTTAAGGGTTTATTTGTTTTTTTGGGATTGATAGGGGTTGATAGGATTTTTTAGTGTGTTTTTGGGTTTGTTTGGGTATTGTAGCAGTTTTTATGGTCTATGTAATGTGTTTTATCATTTTTTGGGATCTTTACGGTTTTTAGTGTTCTTTAATGTTTATTATGGTTCTTTAGGGTTTCTTAGGGTTCTTTAGGGTTTATTAGTGTTCTTTAGGATTTGTTATGGTTTATTAGGTTTTTTATTGTATATTTGTGTTTTATTGGGCTTTTGTAGTCATTGATAGCTTTTTCTAGGGTTTATCAAACTTTTTTAGGGTTATTTAGGATTTATTAGTGTTTCTTAAGGTTTATTTTATTTATTAGGATTTATTAACATGTATTTGTGTTTATTACGATTTATTATGGTTTATTATGATTTGTTAGGGTTTATTGGGGTTTATTAGGAGTTTGTTATGGTTTGTTTCAGTTTGTTACGATTTATTTGGTGTTGTCAGAATTTGTTAAGATTTATTTGGGGTTTTTAGGGTTTGTTACAATTAATTATGGTGTTATTAGGGTTTGTTAGGGTTTATTAGTGGGTTGTAGGGTTTTGTAGGCAATTATTCGGCGGGTTTTGTAGTGTTTTTTCTGGTTTGTTAGTGTTTTTAGTGATTATGAGGATTTATTATGGTTCAATAGTGTTTTTATTATATATTAGGGGTTTTAGGGATTTTTAGAGTTTATTTGAGTTTAATAGGGTTTTTAGGGTTTATTGTACGTTATTACGACTTATTAGTGTTTATTAGGGTTTAATAGTGGGTTTTAGGTGTTATTTGGGTTTATTAGTGGTTCTTA